>CM059291.1:157500-267500 GCA_030340665.1 Neosalanx taihuensis
CTCTCTCTCTCCCTCTCTCTCCTTCTCTCACCCTCTTTCCCTCTCCCTCCCCCCCCTCCCTCCCTCCCTCCGTCCCTCTCTCTTTCTCTCTCCCTCTCTCTCTCCCTCCCTCCCTCCCTCGCTATTTCCCCCTCCCTCTCTCCCTCTTTCTCTCCTTCTTTGCTCTTCCCTCTCTTTATCTCTCCCTTCCTCCCTCTCTCTCTCCCCCTGCCCCCCTCACATGAGTAATTAAACATGTTCTGTGTAGACCACAACTGACCTTACCCCTGACCTCTGACCTGATCTCTGACCTCTGGCATGACCTCTGACCTGATCCCTGACCTCTGGCATGACCTCTGACATGACCCATGACCTGATCCCTGTCCTACTGACCTCTGCTGTCCCAGATGACAGAGAAGCTTCTGGACACTGAGAATGAGGCCATGGCTCAGATAGTGGAGTTGGAGAAACAGCTGATGCAGAAGAACAATGAACTGGAGAACTTCAGGGTAAGACTCAGCTGGAACTCAGAGATGGATGGATGGAAGGATGGAAGGATGGATGGAAGGATGGAAGGATGGATGGAAGGATGGATGGATGGATGTTAGATATATAGACTGATTGATTGGCTAAATTGTGTATTGATAGCTCTCTCACCATCTACCCCTCTCCCACACACACACACGTCCTGCCCGGACAGGAAGTGTACAAAGATGCCAGCTCGCAGGTGCACACGCTCCGTCGCATGTTGAAGGAGAAAGAAGAGACCATCCAGAAGCAGGGAGACCTGGAGAAGAAGATCCAGCATCTGGAGATGCAGACCTCCACCAAGGTCCTGGAGAGGAGCCTGCCTCCCTCTGGGGGAGGGGAGGGGGGCACTGGCAGGTCCAGTGACATTGGTAGCGACCCTGGGGGGCCCATCAATGTGGGCGGTGTCCCAGGGGGGCCCTCGCCGCCCCCTCCTCCCCTCGCTGCTGGGTCAGGTAAGCAGAGCTCTAAACCAATCACAGTGTGTGTTACTGAATAGGGTGTCTTGACTTAAGGCTCTGTAGTCGGTGGACTGTCACTGTAACTGCAGTGTGAGTTTCCCCCCCGCCCCTCTCTCTCTCCGTCTCTCTCTTCCTGTCTCTCTCTCTCTCTGTCTCTCTCCCTCCCCCTCTCTCTCTTCCTGTCTCTCTCCCTCCCCCCCTCTCTCTTCCTGTCTCTCTCCCTCCCCACCTCTCTCTTCCTGTCTCTCTCCCTCCCCCCCTCTCTCTTCCTGTCTCTCTCCCTCCCCACCTCTCTCTTCCTGTCTCTCTCCCTCCCCCTCTCTCTCTCCCTGTCTCTCTCCCTCCCCCTCTCTCTCTTCCTGTCTCTCTCCCTCCCCCTCTCTCTCTTCCTGTCTCTCTCCCTCCCCACCTCTCTCTTCCTGTCTCTCTCCCTCCCCCTCTCTCTCTCCATGTCTCTCTCTTTGTCACACCCACACTCACTCCTCTCTCTCCTTCTCTCTCTTTTCCAACTCTCCAGCCATCTAATGATGTGTTTCCTCCTCTCTTCCAGTACCAAATGGTCTGACAGGCACATCCCCTCCTCCTCCTCCTCCTCCCCCCCCTCCCGCTCCCCCGGGCCCCGCCACCCTGTCTGGGCCCCCACCCCCCCCACCCCCACCGGTGGCGCCCCCCCTGCCAGACTTCAGTTCTCCTACTGTCATCTTTAACTCAGGTTTAGCAGGTAAGGTGAACACACCAGCCTCCACACTGGGGTAGAAAATCAAAGATGGGTCTCAGATTAACAGTGATGAAACAGGGGTGATGATCATCCTGAAACTGGTTTAATCCTGATGATTCCTCTGGGTCAGATTCTATCTCCATACCGCTCAAGTAGTCCATCATTGAATCAAACCTAGAAAGCAATACTTCACAATACAGGAAATATGAAGTGACGTACAGGTTTCCAATGTACACCTAGTTATACACATTGATCTAATGATCAGATAATCATAATAATCTCAGCTATAAAGTTGGTAACATTTCTTATGAAGGAGTGTCCTTAGATGTGACAGGAACCATTAGTACTGAGTAGAACTAGGCTTTTCAAACTTTACAAACTGCATACTTACTCAAAATGATATAATCCACCACACACCCCCATAGGACGTAGTCATATAATACAAAATAAAGTAAAATAAATTATATGTATATGGAATACAAACCACAATATATAATATTTGAAAAGCTTTAAAAGCTTTCTTCAGTCATACAGTTCATCAGTCATACAGTTCTTCAGTCATACAGTTCATCAGTCATACAGTTCATCAGTCATACAGTTCATCAGTCATACAGTTCCCCCCTCA
Organism: Neosalanx taihuensis; assembly: GCA_030340665.1. Classification (NCBI taxonomy): domain Eukaryota; kingdom Metazoa; phylum Chordata; class Actinopteri; order Osmeriformes; family Salangidae; genus Neosalanx; species Neosalanx taihuensis. Next base: position 159,812 of record CM059291.1, read on the forward strand.
GGATTGTTTGTACCCCAGTTTGAAAACCAATGGTTACAACAACTTTCTGCTGATTGTTAATAATGTGCAAAAAAACACTTCTGCATCAGAGGTTGGCTTTTCTGATGTTTATTACTTTGCTAATTGTCCTTTTTTCTTTAAATCAACAGACACATTATTTTGTTCTTAATGATTTTTCTCTCCTGCTCTCTTCCTACCCATCTTTCTCCCCTCCTATCCTAATATTGTTCATCCTCTTTCCCATCCTCTCTTGGTCTCTCTCTCTCTTGGTTTCTCTCTTGATTTCTCTCTCGGTCTCTCTCTCTCTTGGTCTCTCTCTTGGTCTCTCTCTCTCTCTCTTGGTCTCTCTCTCTCTTGGTCTCTCTCTTGGTCTCTCTCTTGGTCTCTCTCTCTCTCGGTCTCTCTCTTGGTCTCTCTCTCTCTCGGTCTCTCTCTTGGTCTCTCTCTCTCTTGGTCTCTCTCTCTATCTTGGTCTCTCTCTCTTCCCTGCCATCCAGAGGGACCCATCAAGCTGTTCTGTAGGTTTCTGTCATGTGCTGTTCTCCCTGTCTCTCCCCTCCCCATAGTTTGGAAGCTAAAGTCTTTGGTATTTTCAGCAGTCAGATGGTGTTGTGCAGCCCTGTGGGCGGAGCTTATGTGGGGTGGGGCTTATGTGAGGTGAAGCTTATGTGGGGTGGGGCTTCTGGTGGAGAGAAGGTGTCTGACTGGCTGACTGAGTATCCTGTCTAGCCATGCAGAAATCACAGACTGGCATCCATCCTCCAAATGAAACACAAACAAACGTTCTACTTTTTAGCTGAGCTTAGCGTCAGTGGTGAGGTTCTTCATCAGTAGAACACCTGGTGGTGAAGTTCTTCATCAGTAGAACACCTGGTGGTGCGGTTCTTCATCAGTAGAACACCTGGTGGTGAGGTTCTTCAACAGTAGAACACCTGGTGGTGAGGTTCTTCATCAGTAGAACACCTAATGGTGAGGTTATTCATCAGTAGAACACCTGGTGGTTAAGTTCATCAACAGTAGAACACCTGGTGGTGAGGTTCTTCAACAGTAGAACACCTGGTGGTGAGGTTCTTCATCAGTAGAACACCTGGTGGTGAGGTTCTTCAACAGTAGAACACCTGGTGGTGCGGTTCTTCAACAGTAGAACACCTGGTGGTGAGGTTCTTCATCAGTAGAACACCTGGTGGTGAGGTTCTTCAACAGTAGAACACCTGGTGGTGAGGTTCTTCAACAGTAGAACACCTGGCGGTGAGGTTCTTCATCAGTAGAACACCTGGCGGTGAGGTTCTTCATCAGTAGAACACCTGGCGGTGAGGTTCTTCATCAGTAGAACACCTGGTGGTGAGGTTCTTCAACAGTAGAACACCTGGCGGTGCGGTTCTTCAACAGTAGAACACATGGTGGTGAGGTTCTTCATCAGTAGAACACCTGGTGGTGAGGTTCTTCAGTGAGTGGTTCTAGGAAACTGTCTAAACACACTCTGAATACGCTGAAAATACCAAGTTATTAACTCCTGCATCCACCACATGTTTGCCTCCCCATACCTTCTTGTGTGTGTGTGTGTGTGTGTGTGTGTGTTATGTCATGTGAGTGTTTGTCATGTCTGAATCAAAGTGTCAGTTATTGCATGCTGAAACATGCTGTTCCAGTGAACAAAAAGAGAAATAACTATGTTGTGAAAGCCTGGAATATGTTTAGCTCTCCAAGCCATGCTTCTCTCATACACACATACATACATATATTTATATAATATATATATGTATATGTAAACGTATGTATGTATATCTGTGTGTGTGTGTGTGTGTGTGTCTGACACATTGGGTTTCAACTCTGACTCAAATTGTTTCCTGAGCAGCTGTGAAGATTAAGAAGCCCATTAAGACCAAGTTCCGCCTGCCTGTCTTCAACTGGGTCGCCCTGAAACCCAACCAGATCAACGGAACCGTGTTCAACGAGATCGACGATGAGAGGATCCTGGAAGTGAGTGTCCCTGCACAAGTACAAACAAACACACATACATATACACACATATACACACACCTACACACAAATATATACACACATACACACACATATACACACACCTACACACAGGGAGTCAGGTGGCTGAGCAGTGAGGGTGTCAGGCTAGTAATCAGAAGAACGTTGGTTCGAACCCTGGCTGTGCCAACATGATGTTGTGTCCTCGGGCGCACATACACACACATACACACACGCAGGAGATCACCACACACACCTCATTCACTCTCCACATATGTCTCTCATACAAACCTTACCCATACACACTGCTGTGATCTGTCTCTGTCCTGAGGTCAGGTCACTGAAGTTTGTTCACCATTAACACACTCAGTTCAAGGGGACTCTAACATGACATCATTCCCATGCAGGATCTGAATGTGGATGAGTTTGAGGAGATGTTTAAGACCAAAGCCCAGGGCCCAGCCATCGACATAACAGCCAGTAAGACCAAGGTGATCCAGAAAGTCCCACACAAGGTGTCGCTCCTCGACTCTAACAGAGCAAAGAACCTTGCCATCACCCTGCGCAAAGTGGGCAAGCCCCCCGAGGAGATCTGCAAGGCCATCCAGCTGTAAGCCACTGTCTGCTGTTATTGTGTGTCTGCTGTTATTGTGTGTCTGCTGTTATTGTGTGTCTCCTGGTGTGTGTGTGTGTATGCTTGGGTTTGTGGTTTGTCTGTTTATACTAGACATGCACTTCTCCCCAGGTTGGACCTTCGCACGCTGCCAGTGGACTTTGTGGAGTGTTTGATGCGGTTTCTGCCCACGGAGAATGAAGTGAAGATGCTGCGACAGTATGAGAAGGAAAAGAAAGCTGTGGATGTCCTGACTGATGAAGATCGCTTCATGATGCAGTTCTCCAGGATCGAGCGGCTCATGCAGAAGATGACCATCATGGCCTTTGTGGGAAACTTCAGTGAGAGTGTGCAGATGCTCACCCCGGTGAGTCTCATGACCCCTGATTCAAGGCCATGACCCCTGAGCACCCCTACCTCACCTTGTTGTTTGTTTGGTTGTTGTGTGTCTAACTTGGTTATTGTGTGTTTGACTTGGTTGTTGTGTGTCTGACTTGGTTGTTGTGTGTCTAACTTGGTTGTTGTGTGTCTAACTTGGTTGTTGTGTGTCTAACTTGGTTGTTGTGTGTCTAACTTGGTTATTGTGTGTTTGACTTGGTTGTTGTGTGTCTAACTTGGTTGTTGTGTGTCTAACTTGGTTGTTGTGTGTCTAACTTGGTTGTTGTGTGTCTAACTTGGTTTGTTGCTGTTTCTTCTGGACAGCAACTCCATGCAGTCATTGCAGCATCTGTGTCAATAAAATCATCTCAGAAACTAAAGAAGATTCTGGAAGTGAGTTTAATCTGCAGCTCCTCTAGTAGAAGTTTATATGTTTACACCAGACTGGCTTTGATGGGAGGTCCTCCCCCTCAAATAATCCTGGCCTGTGTGTGTGTGCTTGTGTGTGTGTGCGTGCATGTGTGTGTGCATGTGTGTGTGTTTGTGTGTATGTGCGTGTGTCTGCGTGCATGTGTGTGCGCGCACGTGTGTGTGTGTTTTCCCTGTCAGATAATCTTGGCTCTAGGAAACTACATGAACAGCAGCAGAAGAGGGGCAGTGTATGGCTTCAAGCTGCAGAGTCTAGACCTGGTGAGACTCTCCTCTCTATGTTCTCTCTGTCACTTTTTAAAACATCGTTTTTATTGAATCTTTCTTCCTGTCCTAATTCAGCTGTTGGACACAAAGTCGACAGACCGCAAGATGACCTTATTGCACTACATTGCCAATGTTGTGAAGGACAAATACCAGCAGGTATCCCTGTTCTACAATGAGCTGCACTATGTGGAGAAGGCTGCAGCAGGTGGGTCAGCAGTATATCCAACATGCTTCATACTACAACATAGTACACTGAATATGTGTGATGGGTGTGTAGGTGTGTAGTATGAACATGTACTACTTTCCTCTCCACGTGTGACTTTAGTGTCGCTGGAAAACGTTCTGCTGGATGTGCGGGAGCTGCAGAGGGGGATGGATCTGAGCAGGAGAGAGTACAGCATGCATGGACACAACACTCTGCTCAGGGACTTTATCACTCACAATGAGGCCAAGCTGAAGAAACTGCAGGATGATGCCAAGATCGCACAGGTGTGGTGGAGTGTAACGAGATGTGGTGGTGTGTAACGAGATGTGATGGTGTGTAACAAGGTGTGCTGGTGTGTAACGGGATGTGCTGGTGTGTAACAAGGTGTGCTGGTGTGTAACGGGATGAGCTGGTGTGTAACGGGATGTGCTGGTGTGCAACAGGATGTGCTGGTGTGTAACGGGATGAGCTGGTGTGTAACGGGATGAGCTGGTGTGTAACGGGATGTGCTGGTGTGTAACGGGATGAGCTGGTGTGTAACGGGATGTGCTGGTGTGTAACAGGATGTGCTGGTGTGTAACGGGATGTGCTGGTGTGTAACAAGGTGTGCTGGTGTGTAACGGGATGAGCTGGTGTGTAACGGGATGTGCTGGTGTGTAATGGGATGTGCTGGTGTGTAACAAGGTGTGCTGGTGTGTAACGTGATGTGGTGGTGGAGTGTAACAGGATGTGGTGGTGTGTAACAGGATGTGGTGGTGTGTAACAGGATGTGGTGGTGTGTAACAGGATGTGGTGGTGTGTAACAAGGTGTGCTGGTGTGTAACAGGATGTGCTGGTGTGTAACAGGATGTGGTGGTGTGTAACAGGATTTGGTGGTGTGTAACAAGGTGTGCTGGTGTGTAACAGGATGTGCTGGTGTGTAACAGGATGTGGTGGTGTGTAACAGGATGTGGTGGAGTGTAACAGGATGTGGTGGAGTGTAACAGGATGTGGTGGTGTGTAACAGGATGTGTTCTTCCTGCAGGATGCGTTTGATGAGGCAGTGAAGTTCTTTGGAGAGAGTTCCAAGACTACCCCTCCCTCTGTCTTCTTCCCTGTGTTTGTACGTTTCATGAAAGCATACAGGGTGAGTTGATCCTGTTATTAACACAAGTACACCGGTCAATTCCAGGCCACAAACACATACACACAGTTGTGCTCATTCTGGACAGTCTGCGTGTATGTATAAACACAACAATGTTTGACTCCAAATTCATTTGAGTATGTATTCTTTTGGCATGTATTCATTATTATATAAATATATATAATATACAAAAAAATGGTGTATCCTTGTTTATGTGTGCTTGTGTATGTGTGTTTGTGCTTGTGTGTGTGTGTGCTCGTGCGAGTGTGTGTGTATGTGTGCTTGTGTGTGTGTGTATGCTCGTGTGTGTGTTTGTCCGTGCGTTTGTGTGCTCATGTGTGTCTGTGTGTGTGTGCTCTTGAGTATGTCTGTGTGTGCTTGTGTGTGTGCATATGTGTGCATGTGTATGTGTGCTTGCGTGTCTGTGTGTGTGTGTGTGTGTGTGCTTGTGTGTGTGTCTGTGTGTGTGTGTGTGTTTGCCTCGTCAGCAAGCAGAGCAGGATAACGAGCAGAGAAGGAGACAGGAGCTGATTGAACAGGAGGCCATGATGGAGCTGGAGGATCAAAAGGTAAGATATCACACCTGTATCACCCTGTCTCACCCTGTCTCACCTGTATCACCCTGTCTCACCTGGATCACCCTGTCTCACCTGTATCACCCTGTCTCACCTCCTACTCTGTCTCACCTGTATCACCCTGTCTCACCTGTATCCCCCTGTCTCACCTGTCTCACCCTGTCTCACCTGTATCCCCCTGTCTCACCTGTATCCCCCTGTCTCACCTGTATCACCCTGTCTCACCTGGATCACCCTGTCTCACCTGTATCACCCTGTCTCACCTGTATCACCCTGTCTCACCTGGATCACCCTGTCTTATCTGTATCCCCCTGTCTCACCTGTATCACCCTGTCTCACCTGTATCACCCTGTCTCACCTGTATCCCCCTGTCTCACCTGTATCACCCTGTCTCACCTCCCATCCTGTCTCACCTCCTACTCTGTCTCACCTGTATCACCCTGTCTCACCTGGATCACCCTGTCTCACCTGTATCACCCTGTCTCACCTCCCATCCTGTCTCACCTCCTACTCTGTCTCACCTGTATCACCCTGTCTCACCTGTATCCCCCTGTCTCACCTGAATCACCCTGTCTCACCTCCCATCCTGTCTCACCTCCTACTCTGTCTCACCTGTATCACCCTGTCTCACCTCTCATCCTGTCTCACCTCCTACTCTGTCTCACCTGTATCACCCTGTCTCACCTGTATCACCCTGTCTCACCTCCCATCCTGTCTCACCTGTATCCCCCTGTCTCACCTGTATCCCCCTGTCTCACCTGTATACCCCTGTCTCACCTGTATCACCCTGTCTCACCTGTATCACCCTGTCTCACCTGGATCACCCTGTCTCACCTGTATCACCCTGTCTCACCTCCCATCCTGTCTCACCTCCTACTCTGTCTCACCTGTATCACCCTGTCTCACCTGTATCCCCCTGTCTCACCTGTATCACCCTGTCTCACCTCCCATCCTGTCTCACCTCCTACTCTGTCTCACCTGTATCACCCTGTCTCACCTGGATCACCCTGTCTCACCTGTATCACCCTGTCTCACCTCCCATACTGTCTCACCTCCTACTCTGTCTCACCTGTATCACCCTGTCTCACCTGTATCCCCCTGTCTCACCTGAATCACCCTGTCTCACCTCCCATCCTGTCTCACCTCCTACTCTGTCTCACCTGTATCACCCTGTCTCACCTCTCATCCTGTCTCACCTCCTACTCTGTCTCACCTGTATCACCCTGTCTCACCTGTATCACCTTGTCTCACCTCCCATCCTGTCTCACCTGTATCACCCTGTCTCACCTGTATCCCCCTGTCTCACCTGTATCACCCTGTCTCATCTCTCATCCTGTAGATCTGTATAGATCACCAGTATAGAAACACTCTGCTGTAGATCACCAGTATAGAAACACTCTGCTGTAGATCACCAGTATAGAAACACTCTGCTGTAGATCAGGAGCAGCAGAAGGTACCTCCCATCATCTCCCACCAGGCCTCATCCCAGCAGCTCAGTGTGTGTGTGTGTGTGCGTGTGTGTGTGTGTGTGACCTCCATAGTGTTCATCCCTGAAGAACAAGCGTCAGCAGCAGGAGCTCATAGCAGAGCTGAAGAAGAAGCAGGTTAAGGACAGTCGCCACGTGTACGAGGGGAAGGATGGCGCCATCGATGACATCATCACTGGTATACACACACACACACAAGAATGTATACACTAAAATAGAATTAAGGAGTTATGGTAGTATAGAATGTCAGGTGAGATACTAACAAGCACAGTGTTACAGTGTTATACTGTTACAGTAATGCAGTGTTATACTCTTACAGTATTATTCTGTTACAGTGCTGCAGTCTTACAGTGTTATATTGTTACAGTGTTATACTGTTACAGTGCTACAGTCTTACTGTGTTACAGTGTTATACTGTTACAGTGTTACGGGTGTATACTGTTACAGTGCTGCAGTCTTACAGTGTTATATTGTTACAGTGGTATATTGTTACAGTGCTGCTGTGTTACAGTGTTACAGTTCTTTAATTAGGTAAGCCAAAAAGTTGCTTAATCTAGCACCAAAGTTTAATTATTCAATTATCAACAATGGGCAAGCAGCTACTGCTGCAGGGGCTCCACTAAAAGTTGTTGACAAGAAAAGTGGAATTTTAGGACATATTGGGAAATCCTTCAAATCGTTCATGTGGTTGATGTTTTTTTTTTGGGGCTTCGGTATCAAAAATGATATAGAGTACTATGACAATTCACTGCTCTTGGTATCAGCTATATAAATGTTGATAATGTGACAAAATTGTGATAACTGCAAATTTTGGGGAAGATTGGGCAAAAGTTTTAAGAGGAGTAGCGAAAAAACACATTTGATACGTTTTTGTTGTACAGACAAATCTATGGGTTTGCCACTATAGGTTGTGCTGACTTTTTTTGTTCATTGTGACGAATAAGGCATCTGTAATGAATTTCAGGATTCTAGGACAAAAGGGGTACAAATGGCATCACTTTTAAAAAGGACACAAATGGTCAAACTGTGGCGTGGCCTGTAGCGCCCCCTTTGGTCTCAAGTGGACCAAAATGGGTGTGGTAGTTCACAATGTTGTACTGTTTCACCATGCCAAAAATTTCCACTTTTTACTGCTGTGATCCAAGGGCTGCCATTGACTTCAATGCTACAAGATTCAGAATTCCTAAAATAACAATAGGTTTCCTCCTGACGGAGGAATCCTAATAACAGAGTTAGTAACACAGCTATTAACAGGGTTAGTAACAGCGTTAATAACAGGGTTAGTAACAGGGTTAATAACAGAGTTAGTAACACAGCTATTAACAGGGTTAGTAACAGCGTTAATAACAGGGTTAGTAACACAGCTATTAACAGGGTTAGTAACAGCGTTATTAACAGGGTTAGTAACACAGCTATTAACAGGGTTAGTAACAGCGTTAATAACAGGGTTAGTAACACAGCTATTAACAGGGTTAGTAACAGCGTTAATAACAGGGTTAGTAACAGGGTTAATAACAGAGTTAGTACCACAGCTATTAACAGGGTTAGTAACAACGTTAATAACAGGGTTAGTAACAGGGTTAATAACAGAGTTAGTAACACAGCTATTAACAGGGTTAGTAACAATGTTAATAACAGGGTTAGTAACAGGGTTAATAACAGAGTTAGTAACACAGCTATTAACAGCGTTAGTAACAGCGTTAATAACAGGGTTAGTAACAGGGTTAATAACAGAGTTAGTAACACAGCTATTAACAGGGTTAGTAACAATGTTAATAACAGGGTTAGTAACAGGGTTAATAACAGAGTTAGTAACACAGCTATTAACAGCGTTAGTAACAGCGTTAATAACAGGGTTAGTAACAGGGTTAGTAACAGGGTTAATAACAGAGTTAGTAACACAGCTATTAACAGGGTTAGTAACAATGTTAATAACAGGGTTAGTAACAGGGTTAGTAACAGGGTTAATAACAGAGTTAGTAACACAGCTATTAACAGGGTTAGTAACAGCGTAAATAACAGGGTTAGTAACAGGGTTAATAACAGAGTTAGTACCACAGCTATTAACAGGGTTAGTAACAACGTTAATAACAGGGTTAGTAACAGGGTTAATAACAGAGTTAGTAACACAGCTATTAACAGGGTTAGTAACAATGTTAATAACAGGGTTAGTAACAGGGTTAATAACAGAGTTAGTAACACAGCTATTAACAGCGTTAGTAACAGCGTTAATAACAGGGTTAGTAACAGGGTTAATAACAGAGTTAGTAACACAGCTATTAACAGGGTTAGTAACAGCGTTAATAACAGGGTTAGTAACAGGGTTAATAACAGAGTTAGTAACACAGCTATTAACAGGGTTAGTAACAGCGTTAATAACAGGGTTAGTAACAGGGTTAATAACAGAGTTAGTAACACAGCTATTAACAGGGTTAGTAAGAGCGTTAATATCAGGGTTAGTAACAGGGTTAATAACAGAGTTAGTAACACAGCTATTAACAGGGTTAGTAACAGGGTTAATAACAGGGTTAGTAACAGGGTTAATAACAGAGTTAGTAACACAGCTATTAACAGGGTTAGTAACAACATTAATAACAGGGTTAGTAACAGGGTTAATAACAGAGTTAGTAACATAGCTATTAACAGGGTTAGTAACAGGGTTAATAACAGAGTTAGTAACACAGCTATTAACAGGGTTAGTAACAGGGTTAATAACAGAGTTAGTAACACAGCTATTAACAGGGTTAGTAACAGCGTTATTAACAGGGTTAGTAACAGGGTTAATAACAGGGTTAGTAACACAGCTATTAACAGGGTTAGTAACAGGGTTAATAACAGGGTTAGTAACAGGGTTAATAACAGGGTTAGTAACACAGCTATTAACAGGGTTAGTAACAGGGTTAATAACAGAGTTAGTAACACAGCTATTAACAGGGTTAGTAACAGAGTTAATAACAGGGTTAGTAACAGGGTTAATAACAGAGTTAGTAACACAGCTATTAACAGGGTTAGTAACAACATTAATAACAGGGTTAGTAACAGGGTTAATAACAGAGTTAGTAACATAGCTATTAACAGGGTTAGTAACAATGTTAATAACAGGGTTAGTAACAGGGTTAGTAACAGGGTTAATAACAGAGTTAGTAACACAGCTATTAACAGGGTTAGTAACAATGTTAATAACAGGGTTAGTAACAGGGTTAATAACAGAGTTAGTAACACAGCTATTAACAGCGTTAGTAACAGCGTTAATAACAGGGTTAGTAACAGGGTTAATAACAGAGTTAGTAACACAGCTATTAACAGGGTTAGTAACAATGTTAATAACAGGGTTAGTAACAGGGTTAATAACAGAGTTAGTAACACAGCTATTAACAGCGTTAGTAACAGCGTTAATAACAGGGTTAGTAACAGGGTTAGTAACAGGGTTAATAACAGAGTTAGTAACACAGCTATTAACAGGGTTAGTAACAATGTTAATAACAGGGTTAGTAACAGGGTTAGTAACAGGGTTAATAACAGAGTTAGTAACACAGCTATTAACAGGGTTAGTAACAGCGTAAATAACAGGGTTAGTAACAGGGTTAATAACAGAGTTAGTACCACAGCTATTAACAGGGTTAGTAACAACGTTAATAACAGGGTTAGTAACAGGGTTAATAACAGAGTTAGTAACACAGCTATTAACAGGGTTAGTAACAATGTTAATAACAGGGTTAGTAACAGGGTTAATAACAGAGTTAGTAACACAGCTATTAACAGCGTTAGTAACAGCGTTAATAACAGGGTTAGTAACAGGGTTAATAACAGAGTTAGTAACACAGCTATTAACAGGGTTAGTAACAGCGTTAATAACAGGGTTAGTAACAGGGTTAGTAACAGGGTTAATAACAGAGTTAGTAACACAGCTATTAACAGGGTTAGTAAGAGCGTTAATATCAGGGTTAGTAACAGGGTTAATAACAGAGTTAGTAACACAGCTATTAACAGGGTTAGTAACAGCGTTAATAACAGGGTTAGTAACAGGGTTAATAACAGAGTTAGTAACACAGCTATTAACAGGGTTAGTAAGAGCGTTAATATCAGGGTTAGTAACAGGGTTAATAACAGAGTTAGTAACACAGCTATTAACAGGGTTAGTAACAGGGTTAATAACAGGGTTAGTAACAGGGTTAATAACAGAGTTAGTAACACAGCTATTAACAGGGTTAGTAACAACATTAATAACAGGGTTAGTAACAGGGTTAATAACAGAGTTAGTAACATAGCTATTAACAGGGTTAGTAACAGGGTTAATAACAGAGTTAGTAACACAGCTATTAACAGGGTTAGTAACAGGGTTAATAACAGAGTTAGTAACACAGCTATTAACAGGGTTAGTAACAGCGTTATTAACAGGGTTAGTAACAGGGTTAATAACAGGGTTAGTAACACAGCTATTAACAGGGTTAGTAACAGGGTTAATAACAGGGTTAGTAACAGGGTTAATAACAGGGTTAGTAACACAGCTATTAACAGGGTTAGTAACAGGGTTAATAACAGAGTTAGTAACACAGCTATTAACAGGGTTAGTAACAGCGTTAATAACAGGGTTAGTAACAGGGTTAATAACAGAGTTAGTAACACAGCTATTAACAGGGTTAGTAACAGGGTTATTAACAGGGTTAATAACAGAGTTAGTAACATAGCTATTAACAGGGTTAGTAACAGCGTTAATATCAGGGTTAGTAACAGGGTTAATAACAGAGTTAGTAACACAGCTATTAACAGGGTTAGTAACAGCGTTATTAACAGGGTTAGTAACAGGGTTAATAACAGAGTTAGTAACACAGCTATTAACAGGGTTAGTAACAGCGTTAATAACAGGGTTAGTAACAGGGTTAATAACAGAGTTAGTAACACAGCTATTAACAGCGTTAGTAACAGGGTTAATAACAGAGTTAGTAACACAGCTATTAACAGGGTTAGTAACAGCGTTATTAACAGGGTTAGTAACAGGGTTAATAACAGAGTTAGTAACACAGCTATTAACAGGGTTAGTAACAGCGTTAATAACAGGGTTAGTAACAGGGTTAATAACAGAGTTAGTAACACAGCTATTAACAGCATTAGTAACAGGGTTAATAACAGAGTTAGTAACACAGCTATTAACAGGGTTAGTAACAGCGTTAATAACAGGGTTAGTAACAGCGTTAATAACAGGGTTAGTAACAGGGTTAGTAACAGGGTTAATAACAGAGTTAGTAACAGGGTTAGTAACAGGGTTAATAACAGAGTTAGTAACACAGCTATTAACAGGGTTAGTAACAGCGTTAATAACAGGGTTAGTAACAGGGTTAATAACAGAGTTAGTAACACAGCTATTAACAGGGTTAGTAACAGCGTTAATAACAGGGTTATTAACAGGGTTAATAACAGAGTTAGTAACACAGCTATTAACAGGGTTAGTAACAGCGTTAGTAACAGTGTTAGTAAATCGTCTATTAACAGGGTTAGTGCTGTCCCAGCCTCACAAGCCTTTTCGAGCACAGCAGGCACAGTGTTGCTTGTGACAAGACATGCTGCGCTGTGCCCAGTATGACGATGAGCCTGCTGGTGGACTGGTAGAAGTACAGTTCAGGGAAACGCTGGTAAACGTCATTGCCTTATGAAGGCTTCACAAAATGGGAATTCCATGCTGAGCAGAATGTTCTAGGCCTGATTGTGATGTAGGGTTGGTAAACCATTCAGTCAGTTACTGACATGATACCACCCTGCATTCATTTGTGTCCATGGAAACATTGTGCTCATCTCATGCCATTGTTATTGTTCAGTTTCCTGCATACCCTAGGCTTTTCCTGCTCCCTACCCAGAATGCACCCTGTTGCTTCTGACTCTGTGCTGACCAGGCAGTGGACATCATGTTCTCATCACATGATCCTGTTCGATAATCATGGTCACCTTTGCTAACTTGGTGCATGAAGCATGATTCTCCTACCTTCACTAATCAGCAGTCAGCCACATAGTCCTGCATGGGGGTGGGAATTTTGGCTTTCATTCAGTTTGACTTATTTTGTTCTATCCATACGGATCTATGTTTCAATTAATGCTGTTTAATGAGGGTAATCATGCAAGATTCCATTTCTTCTCTATTCTCTTGAGCTGAAAGCAGGTCAACACAATGTAGCCTGGGTTATGAAACAGGACACAGAGAGTCTTCATCAGATTTCTCCTGCTTTGTTAATAACCACCCTTAGTCCTGCCCCTCCTAACAACCTGACCTCCCCTGCTCTGCTTTACCCTGTCTTACTTGCTCTGGCCTTGCCCCTGTCCCTGTCCCTGCCCCTGTCCCTGGTCCTGCCCCTGCCCCTGGTCCTGCCCCTGCCCCTGGCCCTGCCCCTGTCCCTGGCCTTGCCCCTGTCCCTGTCCCTGTCCCTGCCCCTGTCCCTGGTCCTGCCCCTGCCCCTGCCCCTGGCCCTGGCCCTGCCCCTGTCCCTGGTCCTGCCCCTGGTCCTGCCCCTGTCCCTGGTCCTGCCCCTGGTCCTGCCCCTGGTCCTGCCACTGGTCCAGCCCCTGGTCCTGGTCCTGGTCCTGCCCCTGTCCCTGGTCCTGCCCCTGTCCCTGGTCCTGCCCCTGCCCCTGGTCCTGTCCCTGGTCCTGCCCCTGGTCCTGCCCCTGGTCCTGCCCCTGTCCCTGCCCCTGTCCCTGTCCCTGCCCCTGGTCCTGCCCCTGCCCCTGGTCCTGCCTCTGCCCCTGGTCCTGCCCCTGGTCCTGCCCCTGCCCCTGGTCCTGCCCCTGGTCCTGCCCCTGGTCCTGTCCCTGCCCCTGGTCCTGCCCCTGGTCCTGCCCCTGCCCCTGGTCCTGCCCCTGGTCCTGCCCCTGTCCCTGGTCCTGCCCCTGGTCCTGCCCCTGTCCCTGGTCCTGCCCCTGTCCCTGGTCCTGCCCCTGGTCCTGTCCCTGCCCCTGGTCCTGCCCCTGGTCCTGCCCCTGTCCCTGGTCCTGCCCCTGTCCCTGGTCCTGCCCCTGGTCCTGTCCCTGCCCCTGGTCCTGCCCCTGGTCCTGTCCCTGCCCCTGGTCCTGCCCCTGGTCCTGCCCCTGCCTCTGCCCCTGTCCCTGTCCCTGGTCCTGCCCCTGGTCCTGCCCCTGGTCCTGTCCCTGCCCCTGGTCCTGCCCCTGGTCCTGCCCCTGGTCCTGCCCCTGGTCCTGTTCCTGTCCCTGCACACCCTGCCACTATGAAGCCCTGGGATGTCTGGTCTTCATTTAACCTCCATGTCTGTATTCTTTTCATCCAGCCCTAAAGAGGAATAACATTATTAATTTTCCAATGTCCACTTGAGGGTAAGGGACTCCTCCAATAGCACCCCTGTAGTGGATGTGTGCTAAACCTTGCAACCATCCTCTTTATTACCCCTCTCACCTCCCTTCTCTCTCTTCTCTTCTTCCTTCCCTCCTCCCATCTTCCTTACCCCTTCTTTCTTTCACTCCTTCCATTGTAATCAGGCTGTCCCCTCAGACCCCCATGGCTGGATTGGGATCTCTTTCTCCATCCTTCTCTCTATCCTTCTATCCCTATCTCTGTTTAACACTTTTGACCGTCCCAGATATGTAGCCTGTCTAATCCGTGGATATAATGAGCCCTCTACCTGTCCTAAAGGGACAGACGTCCTGAAAAGTAGCTCTGGGTTTTCCAGTGGGGCTAGTTGTTAACGTATGAATGCATCTGCAGATAAGCAAGGTCTTAAGTTCCTGTTGGTGTGTTTCCACGACCCAGAGGAAGATGAGCACTGCCCCCCCCACCCCCATAGAACTGCTTTGTCTGATTGGCTGTCAGCACTCTGTGAGTTCATCTAAACAGACCCTGGAAGATGACTGACCACTCTTTTATCCCCTCTTCTCCTTATCTTCCTCCTCCTCCTCTTCTTCCTCCTCCTCCTCCTCTTCCTCCTCCTCCTCATCCTCCCAGATCTTCGAAACCAGCCTTACCGCAGAGCTGACGCAGTGAGGAGGAGCGTCCGGAAACGCTTTGATGACCAGAACCTGCGGCCACTAAACACTGCTGAAGTGGTGATGTGACAAGGACCCAGAGCATGTGACAAGAGGAGAGGGAGGTGAGGGAGGTGCTGCGGGGAGAGGGAGGTGATGGGAGGAGAGGGAGATTATGGGAGCAGAGGGAGATAATGGGAGGAGAGGGGAAGTGAAGAAAGTGTTGACGGATGTTTTCAGTGAAAGATGAGTGTTGTTGAAAGACAGCCTAGCATAGATTAAGCATATGTATAAACTAAATAAGAATACTTATCTTCTATGTACATAGCTTTCTCCATGTCTGAGGTCTGATACTGTAAGAATTGGAGGAAGGAGAGAGAGGAAGAGAGAGAGGTAGAAACAGAGAGAGGAGGAGAGAGAGGAGAGATATGTAGAAAGACGAGGAGAGAGAGGTGGAAACAGAGAGGAGGAGAGAGGAGGAGAGAGGTAGAAACAGAGAGAGGAGGAGAGAGAGGTGGAAACAGAGAGAGGAGGAGAGAGAGGAGGAGAGAGGTAGAAACAGAGAGAGGTGGAAACAGAGAGAGGAGGAGAGAGAGGAGAGAGAGGTAGAAACAGAGAGAGGAGGAGAGAGAGGAGAGAGAGGTAGAAACAGAGAGAGGAGGAGAGAGGTAGAAACAGAGAGAGGAGGAGAGAGAGGAGGAGAGAGAGGTAGAAACAGAGAGAGGAGGAGAGAGGGAAACGTCATTGATAGGGGACCTCAGAAAGCCAAGTGCCTCAAATGATGTGGTCAGATGTCTTCTGTTTGTTACTTAAAGCAATACAACTTGACACAGCTTTAATATAGAATATTCCCTTGTGTGTTTAACTAAACACAAATGTCTGTAGTGAGGAGCCTCAGAAATGCATTGTGGGAAATGTGTAGAATGTACGGAACATCGGGTTCCGTTGCTTTTGAGTGAAAATGTATATGAAATTCCATAGAATCTCAGAACATTCCGGTGCTCTGGCCATTCTGATTGGAATACACATCCCCAGCACTTTGCACCAACACATCACCTGTTCAATGTTTTTTTCAAGGGCTACTAACTTTTGGAATGACACAAAGTCTTGGAGAAAGTAAGTGATGCTTGATTTCCATCAATGAAAGTAGTGATACAGGTTACAGTTAAGAGAAGCATTCAAGATAATGTTTGAGTGGAGCACAAAGGTGGACACTAATGTGAAGCGTATCTCACTAACCCTCCATACTATCTACTTATTCAACAACACTGCTTGCTCATGTAGAAGTGCCCCCCGCAGGTGAAAGGTCAAGCTCAGAAGCAGGAAGGTTCTCTTTGAAGTGTTCCTGTACTGTGCCAAGGGCACTTTGGGAGGGGTGGGGAACTTGCTTTCGAAAACTGGATTATTTTTTACTATTTAAAATGCTAGTGTACATTAAGGCAGTGGCATCTACTCTAAGTTTGAATGTAATATTTAACCACTGATGTTTCCTGTCAGTTATTTGTGTACCGCTTGTCCTGACAGAATGTTCTTGATGTTTTACAGTGGTGAACAAACAGCACTAAGTCCTAAATGTACAGATATTTTGTTACCTTAAAAGAAAGCAAGGTTCAGTTTTTTTACCTGTCATTTAACACATTTAATAATGTACATATTTTGTAAACAATGTTTGCAGTGCCCTGTTTTATACAATCTGAAAATTGTTTTAAGTTATAGTTTTGTATATTTAACGAACCCTTAA
The DNA here is from genome assembly GCA_030340665.1 of Neosalanx taihuensis. Taxonomy (NCBI): domain Eukaryota; kingdom Metazoa; phylum Chordata; class Actinopteri; order Osmeriformes; family Salangidae; genus Neosalanx; species Neosalanx taihuensis. The sequence continues at coordinate 176,572 of CM059291.1, forward strand.
AGGCTGATAAATTCCATTAACTAGTCCTAGTGTCCAAGATCTTGGTCAACACTGGAGACTTTTCCCCAGATATGTAAAATATGTAATTATCTGTTAGCCAGCTAACATTTATTAAACAGTTTTACATCATGATACATGTTCAAGTATCTGTCATATGAAACATCGTCCACCCAAGTCCTCTGTCAACCCCAGAATTATAAAGAATTGACCCCTGCGATTGAACTTCAGTCTTGATATCCTGATGGTTTGAACTGCAGTATTCAGTGATATCCTGATGGTTTGAACTGCAGTATTCAGTGATATCCTGATGGTTTGAACTGCAGTATTCAGTGATATCCTGATGGTTTGAACTGCAGTATTCAGTGATATCCTGATATTACCTCCAAATCTTCTGTTTCAATTCTATGAAATGTTGAATTACGTTCAAATATTTGGATACAAGATGTCTTCATGGGGCGTAAAGACCGTTTCATTTTACTAAATAATCAACATATGTTACTGTTTCTAAAAAGAAGTTTGATCTGTTATTTATAAAGTACACAGATTAAAGTATTCTACATGTGGTTTCTTGTTTATAGGTGAGGCTGAAGACATTTTGCTACACAGCAAAAAGGGGTGCATAAAAAGAACATTGAATTTTAGTTTTACTCAGTTTCTTTGAAATAATTGTGTTATAATTGAATGTGACATATCGCTGTATTTTAAAAGAACACTGCCAAAATATGAAGATGCTGAAAGATATTTGAAGTGTTTTTTTAAAGGTTTTTACTTTACCAGTATGACTGAACTGGCACTATTCTATAAAATGAAAAATAGATCCTACATAGTCATGGTCGACAACAGTTTTTAGATATGTTTTTATTCCAAAATCAAACAATTAGCAATGAAGGAAAGACTAAACATGTACAACTAAAAAAGACAACAACAAAAAAAAGGTTAGGATCATAAAATCCACAAGCCTGTATTCATCATTTACTAGATCTATAGCAGGTGTCAGACATAGATGCTCTTCATCTCAGCCCAACCACCTCTCCTAAAAAACACAAGCCAGAACACAGGGGAATGCATGGAGCATGAGGAGGATGAGGAGAGAGAGATGAAGATGCAGGGAAGAGAGAAACCATCAGGAGAAGGAGGAGGGGCAGGCAGGGGGACAGAGGGGCTGACAGGGGGATGCAGAGGAGGGGACAGAGGGGCTGACAGGGGGAAGCAGAGGAGGGGACAGAGGGGCTGACAGGGGGATGCAGAGGAGGGGACAGAGGGGAAGGTTAACAGTGTTTCAGAATGTTTCAGGGTGCGTCCAGCTGCTCCAGCAGTGTCCTCCTCCTCTTCTCCAGTTCTCCCTCGCTCAGCTCACTGCCTGACGTGTCCCAGCCACCCTGCACAGAACAACAAGCTCAAAATGTACCTAGAAACTACTGTACCTAAAAACTACTGTACCCAGGATCACAGCTACATCACCCAGTGTTCCCAGAACACCCAGGATCACAGCTACATCACCCAGTGTTCCCAGAACACCCAGGATCACAGCTACATCACCCAGTGTTCCCAGAACACCCAGGATCACAGCTACATCACCCAGTGTTCCCAGAACACCCAGGATCACAGCTACATCACCCAGTGTTCCCAGAACACCCAGGATCACAGCTACATCACCCAGTGTTCCCAGAACACCCAGGATCACAGCTACATCACTGTGTTCCCAGAACACCCAGGATCACAGCTACATCACCCAGTGTTCCCAGAACACCCAGGATCACAGCTACATCACCCAGTGTTCCCAGAACACCCAGGATCACAGCTACATCACCCAGTGTTCCCAGAACACCCAGGATCACAGCTACATCACTGTGTTCCCAGAACACCCAGGATCACAGCTACATCACCCAGTGTTCCCAGAACACCCAGGATCACAGCTACATCACCCAGTGTTCCTAGAACACCCAGGATCACAGCTACATCACTGTGTTCCCAGAACACCCAGGATCACAGCTACATCACCCAGTGTTCCCAGAACACCCAGGATCACAGCTACATCATCCAGTGTTCCTAGAACACCCAGGATCACAGCTACATCACTGTGTTCCTAGAACACCCAGGATCACAGCTACATCACCCAGTGTTCCTAGAACACCCAGGATCACAGCTACATCACCCAGTGTTCCCAGAACACCCAGGATCACAGCTACATCACCCAGTGTTCCCAGAACACCCAGGATCACAGCTACATCACCCAGTGTTCCCAGAACACCCAGGATCACAGCTACATCACCCAGTGTTCCCAGAACACCCAGGATCACAGCTACATCATCCAGTGTTCCTAGAACACCCAGGATCACAGCTACATCACTCAGTGTTCCTAGAACACCCAGGATCACAGCTACATCACCCAGTGTTCCTAGAACACCCAGGATCACAGCTACATCACTGTGTTCCCAGAACACCCAGGATCACAGCTACATCACCCAGTGTTCCCAGAACACCCAGGATCACAGCTACATCACCCAGTGTTCCCAGAACACCCAGGATCACAGCTACATCACCCAGTGTTCCCAGAACACCCAGGATCACAGCTACATCACCCAGTGTTCCCAGAACACCCAGGATCACAGCTACATCATCCAGTGTTCCTAGAACACCCAGGATCACAGCTACATCACTCAGTGTTCCTAGAACACCCAGGATCACAGCTACATCACCCAGTGTTCCTAGAACACCCAGGATCACAGCTACATCACTGTGTTCCCAGAACACCCAGGATCACAGCTACATCACTGTGTTCCTAGAACACCCAGGATCACAGCTACATCACTGTGTTCCTAGAACACCCAGGATCCCAGCTACATCACTGTGTTCCTAGAACATCCAGGATCACAGCTACATCACCCAGTGTTCCTAGAACATCCAGGATCACAGCTACATCACCCAGTGTTCCTAGAACATCCAGGATCACAGCTACATCACCCAGTGTTCCTAGAACATCCAGGATCACAGCTACATCACCCAGTGTTCCTAGAACATCCAGGATCACAGCTACATCACCCAGTGTTCCTAGAACATCCAGGATCACAGCTACATCACCCAGTGTTCCTAGAACATCCAGGATCACAGCTACATCACCCAGTGTTCCTAGAACATCCAGGATCACAGCTACATCACCCAGTGTTCCCAGAACATCCAGGATCACAGCTACATCACTGTGTTCCTAGAACATCCAGGATCACAGCTACATCACCCAGTGTTCCTAGAACATCCAGGATCACAGCTACATCACCCAGTGTTCCTAGAACATCCAGGATCACAGCTACATCACCCAGTGTTCCTAGAACATCCAGGATCACAGCTACATCACCCAGTGTTCCTAGAACATCCAGGATCACAGCTACATCACCCAGTGTTCCTAGAACATCCAGGATCACAGCTACATCACCCAGTGTTCCTAGAACATCCAGGATCACAGCTACATCACCCAGTGTTCCTAGAACATCCAGGATCACAGCTACATCACCCAGTGTTCCTAGAACATCCAGGATCACAGCTACATCACCCAGTGTTCCTAGAACATCCAGGATCACAGCTACATCACCCAGTGTTCCCAGAACATCCAGGATCACAGCTACATCACTGTGTTCCTAGAACATCCAGGATCACAGCTACATCACCCAGTGTTCCTAGAACATCCAGGATCACAGCTACATCACCCAGTGTTTCTAGAACACCCAAGATCCAGAATGCTTTGGGTTCTATCTGTGTCTTCACTAGAACACATTCAGAACCTGTCCAGGACTGAGGCCTGTTCTCTCCTACCTCCTCTTTGGCAGCTTTTCTTTTAGGAGACTTCTGTTTGGAGTCAGAGCGGCTTTTAACTCGAGCCTTCTCCTTCTCCTGCTCCTGCTCCCGCTTGCTGTCCCTGTCTCTCCCCTTCTTCTCTCCCTCTGACTCAGGGGATGCCTGTGACACACACACACACACACACACACACACACACACACACACACACACACAGAGTTGAGGCTGATTATCTGACCCGGTGACCCTTTCCAGCCCCTCCAGTCCAGATGGTCATGTGACTACATACCGACTTGTGTCGCCTCTTCTTTCCCTTCTTCTTGTGTTTCTTGGACTTCTTATAACTTCTCTCTGCACACACGACCAAGTCAGTTATCAAACATTCTCTATCACCAACACACTTACATTTCCCTGGGTTATAAATATAAAACCCTGTTGTCTAGTATGTTGTTGTGCTTGTATGTGTTTCATGGTTCCAGGAGTGTTTCATGTTTCCAGGAGGGAGACAGTGGGATGAAGTGTTTCATGTTTCCAGGAGGGAGACAGTGGGATGAAGTGTTTCATGTTTCCAGGAGGGAGACAGTGGGATGAAGTGTTTCATGTTTCCAGGAGGGAGACAGTGGGATGAAGTGTTTCATGGTTCCAGGAGGGAGACAGTGGGATGAAGTGTTTCATGTTTCCAGGAGGGAGACAGTGGGATGAAGTGTTTCATGTTTCCAGGAGGGAGACAGTGGGATGAAGTGTTTCATGTTTCCAGGAGGGAGACAGTGGGATGAAGTGTTTCATGTTTCCAGGAGGGAGACAGTGGGATGAAGTGTTTCATGGTTCCAGGAGGGAGACAGTGGGATGAAGTGTTTCATGTTTCCAGGAGGGAGACAGTGGGATGAAGTGTTTCATGTTTCCAGGAGGGAGACAGTGGGATGAAGTGTTTCATGGTTCCAGGAGGGAGACAGTGGGATGAAGTGTTTCATGTTTCCAGGAGGGAGACAGTGGGATGAAGTGTTTCATGTTTCCAGGAGGGAGACAGTGGGATGAAGTGTTTCATGTTTCCAGGAGGGAGACAGTGGGATGAAGTGTTTCATGTTTCCAGGAGGGAGACAGTGGGATGAAGTGTTTCATGTTTCCAGGAGGGAGACAGTGGGATGAAGTGTTTCATTTTTCCAGTCTCACCTGACTCTCCACTGGAAGAGCGCTCAGATGGGGACTTGGACTGGGATCTCTTCTTCTTCTTGTTGTTGTGGTAATCTTCCTCCTCAGACTCAGATCCCTGTGGAGACAGTGAGGGGTTTAGCACCATCTACAGGTCAACTATGACAGAAACCATCCCTGTACCCTGGGCTCCACACTACCTGGATTTACTAGGAGCACCTAACCCTCACCCCCAACTGAAAACTGTTAAATACACCTGCAAGGCACTTTTCACATTTACCCCATTTTACTACAAAGTTTTAAAATCTCAGATTACACACAAATGTAATTTAATCTATGATGAACTAGTTTTAGGAGTGTAGAAGATTACTTGAAGATGATTCACTAGGCAGGTTCAAGTGAATACTACACCTTTAAGGGCACAGTGAGGTATGACCCATGCTGTGAGGAGATAGCTAAGTTTTCTGTTTAAAAAGTTCTATCTTTGTAGGGGTACTTAATAATAAACAACGCACAAAGATGTGCCCCAATAGGGATTAGTCTGCCGAATTGATGCTTTTCTCAATAAAATACTCAGTAATCGCACAATGAGCCCTGACCTTACGTTAGTGTACATCAGCCTGCACATCTTTTCAAAGTTGCCCACTCAACATCCACAACTCAAAGTTTCAGGAGCTGACAGAAAAAAACTGGATTTGTGGATTAATCTCCTTATTATTAACTAACAGTCAATCCTCCTCCTGTCCTGTTGGGGGAGACGGGTAAATCAGCTCACTGACCGATCGGGAACGGGACCTCTTCCTGTGGTGCTTCTTAGACTTCTTTGAGTGTTTCTTGGTCTTGGAGTGATGGTGCTGGCACTCATGCTGTCAGTGCAGGACATGACATGGGTTAGATGTGACATCACTTCCCTTTTGTTGTAGTAGTGTGATGTCTGGACTAGGAAGAATCAGGTTACCAGGTTACCAGGTTATCAGGTTACCTCCAAGACATGCATGAAGTCTTTAAATATCCTCTTCCTCTCTGACTCCAGAGTCACATCCTCAAAGGCCAACTCTTTGAGAAATCTCTCTCGGACCTGAATCAAAACACACAGGGGTACAACTCAGTGGTAGAACATGAGGATGAGGTACAGCTCAGTGGTAGAACATGGGGATGAGGTACAGCTCAGTGGTAGAACATGGGGATGAGGTACAGCTCAGTGGTACAACATGGGGATGAGGTACAGCTCAGTGGTAGAACATGGGGACGAGGTACAGCTCAGTGGTAGAACATGGGGATGAGGTACAGCTCAGTGGTAGAACATGGGGACGAGGTACAGCTCAGTGGTAGAACATGAGGATGAGGTACAGCTCAGTGGTAGAACATGGGGATGAGGTACAGCTCAGTGGTAGAACATGGGGATGAGGTACAGCTCAGTGGTAGAACATGGGGATGAGGTACAGCTCAGTGGTAGAACATGGGGATGAGGTACAGTTCAGTGGTAGAACATGGGGATGAGGTACAGCTCAGTGGCAGGAAGTTACATCACAACACCAGGTGTAATACTAGACAGGAAGTGGTTAGTTACCGTCTCCCAGGTAGCCTCTGGCTCCAGAGGGGGCGTGGCTTGCTTTAGCATGCTCTTGAATGCTGCCTCCTTCCTCTTCATCTTCCTCGCCTCCTCCTTCTCCCTCTCTCGCTCTCGCGCCTCTGCCTTCTCCAGCAGCTACCATGACGACAAACACTGTTATAGCCTTCGGCAGCAGTTACCATGACGACAAACACTCTTATAGCCTTCTCCAGCAGCTACCATGACGACAAACACTGTTATAGCCTTCGGCAGCAGTTACCATGACGACAAACACTGTTATATTGCTATGTGAGGGTCTGATAAATGAATACATGTAAATGTAATGCCCTTGCTCCCAGCATGGTTGCTGCTGTTGGGGACTCTTACACTGTTGAAGGCCAGCTTGATGTTGCCAGCATCCAGCGTTGTGGCCCTCTTGTCTGAGCTGATAACAGAACCAAAGTCCTCAAATCCAGTATTCACCTCCACCAGGAAGCCCTTGTCCTGTAGCACAGAGAAAGAGAGAGAGCTGATTATGGAGTAGGACCAGGTCCATACAGGAAGCCATCTTAATATCCTGCATATAAGAGAGTGGCACTTACACTCAGAAATACATCCATGAATAAACTTGACCATTAACTTCCCTGTTATAGCACACAACTGAGCTACATACACACAACACACTCATGCACACAAACACACACTCACTGTGTGTTATACAAGCTTTCCTGCATGACGTAAACACACACAGCTGTGTGCTCTCACCTTGAGAATGTCCTTGATGATCCTCTTCTCGTCATGGTAACGGGCCTTCAGATCTTCAACGTAGAACTTGAACAGGTCCAGAGGGGTGGAGCCTGCAGAATACACACCATAAACTAACATCCGCAAGTTATTCAAGAGCTGCTCTGGATCACAAGATCATCTGCACACACACATCAGCCACACACTAGCTAGGCTGCAACATCATCACTGTGTGTGTGTGTACACTTTAAGTAACTGTCACTATCAATATGACTATACATGCAGGTGAGTCTCTACATCTACAGCAGTGTGTGTGTGGGTGGCCATTACTACATCATGGTAATATACACAAGTAAGTGGGCACAAGGGTATGTATGTGCGGTGTGTGTGTGTGTGTGGTCGTACCAGCCTGTGTGTGTGCTTGTGTGTGGTGTGTGAGTGTGTGTTTGGTCGTACCAGGCTGTGTGAGTGTGTGTGATTGTGTGGTGTGTGTATATGTGTGTGTGTGTGTTTGGTTGTACCAGGCTGTGTGAATGTGTGTGAGTATGTGTGTGGTGTGTGTGTATGTGTGTGGTGTGTGTGTGGTCGTACCAGGCTGTGTGAGTATGTGTGTGGTGTGTGTGTCGTCGTACCAGGCTGTGTGTGTGTGTGTGTGGTTGTACCAGGCTGTGTGAATGTGTGTGTGTGTGGTCGTACCAGGCTGTGTGAATGTGTGGTGTGTGTGTGTGTGGTCGTACCAGGCTGTGTGAATGTGTGTGTGTGTGTGGTCGTACCAGGCTGTGTGTGGTGTGTGTGTGGTCGTACCAGGCTGTGTGTGGTGTGTGTGTGTGGTCGTACCAGGCTGCCCCAGCATGTTGGAGAAGCGCATGTCTGAACTGATGGTGGGATACATCTCCATCCAGGCAGACATGGAGTGCAGCTGGCCATGATCATGAAGCTCATCCAGAAACTTCTGTTCTCACACACACACACACACACACACACACACACACACACACACACACACACACACACACAAAGTTCACTTCAGTTCTAACACTCAGAGTTTGTCTCAACAATGTTAATAACAATATCATTCTTAACACAGAACTTGATGAAGCAGTAAGTAAACAAACCTGAAAAGACTCTCTGTTCTTGCGTTGTCGTCTTCTCTCTCTCAGCAGACACTTCTGCTTGTCATCCTCCTCCTCTTTCTCCAGAGCACGGATGTGCTCCTCAAAACAGATCAGAGCATCCTCCTTATCCATGTCTACAGTGAAGGGAGGAGGGAGGACAGGGAGGAGAGAGGAGAGGGAGGAGGGATAATGAACACTTTAATACACCAAGCAAGCGGTAAATCCATTCATAAAAAAACACTCCTCTGAGACAAACAATCACAATGTGTGTGTGTGTGCAGCGTGTGTGTGCGGCGTGTGTGAGGAGTGTGTGTGCAGCCTGTGTGTGCGTACTCTGCAGCTCCTCGTCCTCTGCGAAGGTGGGGTTGTCCAGCAGGTACTGCTGAGCTTCAGACCAGGTGGTGCGGTACGTCACATTGGCCATGTTGTCCAGGATATTCTTCAGGGCCTCCCAGTTTCTCTTCCGCAGCTGCTTGGCTTGTTCCTGGATATTATCAAAGAAAACAGGTGTGTGTGTAAGAACCAGCATAGAGGGGGTAAGGGAGGAGAGGGTTAGGGTGGAGAGGGTTAGGGTGGAGAGGGTTAGGGTGGAGAGGGTTAGGAAGGAGAGGGTTAGGGTGGAGAGGGTTAGGAAGGAGAGGGTTAGGGAGGAGAGGGTTAGGGTTAGGGAGGAGAGGGTTAGGGAGGAGAGGGTTAGGGTGGAGAGGGTTAGGGTGGAGAGGGTTAGGGTGGAGAGGGTTAGGAAGGAGAGGGTTAGGGAGGAGAGGGTTAGGGTTAGGGAGGAGAGGGTTAGGGTGGAGAGGGTTTGGGAGGAGAGGGTTAGGGTGGAGAGGGTTAGGGTGGAGAGGGTTAGGAAGGAGAGGGTTAGGGTTAGGGAGGAGAGGGTTAGGGTGGAGAGGGTTAGGGTGGAGAGGGTTAGGTGGAGAGGGTTAGGGAGGAGAGGGTTAGGGTGGAGAGGGTTAGGGTGGAGAGGGTTAGGTGGAGAGGGTTAGGGTGGAGAGGGTTAGGGTGGAGAGGGTTAGGGTGGAGAGGGTTAGGGTGGAGATGGTTAGGGTGGAGAGGGTTAGGTGGAGAGGGTTAGGGTGGAGAGGGTTAGGGAGGAGAGGGTTAGGGTTAGGGAGGAGAGGGTTAGGGTGGAGAGGGTTAGGTGGAGAGGGTTAGGGTGGAGAGGGTTAGGGTGGGGAGGGTTAGGTGGAGAGGGTTAGGGTGGAGAGGGTTAGGTGGAGAGGGTTAGGGAGGAGAGGGTTAGGTGGAGAGGGTTAGGGTGGAGAGGGTTAGGGTTAGGGAGGAGAGGGTTAGGGTGGAGAGGGTTAGGGTGGAGAGGGTTAGGGTGGAGAGGGTTAGGTGGAGAGGGTTAGGGTGGAGAGGGTTAGGGTGGAGAGGGTTAGGGTGGAGAGGGTTAGGTGGAGAGGGTTAGGGTGGAGAGGGTTAGGGAGGAGAGGGTTAGGGTTAGGGAGGAGAGGGTTAGGGTGGAGAGGGTTAGGTGGAGAGGGTTAGGGTGGAGAGGGTTAGGGTGGGGAGGGTTAGGTGGAGAGGGTTAGGGTGGAGAGGGTTAGGTGGAGAGGGTTAGGGAGGAGAGGGTTAGGTGGAGAGGGTTAGGGTGGAGAGGGTTAGGTGGAGAGGGTTAGGGTGGAGAGGGTTAGGTGGAGAGGGTTAGGGTGGAGAGGGTTAGGGTGGAGAGGGTCAGGGTGGAGAGGGTCAGGGTGAAGGGTGTTAGGGTGTAGAGGGTGTTAGGGTGTAGAGGGTGTTAGGGTGTAGAGGGTCAGGGTGAAGGGTGTTAGGGTGTAGAGGGTGTTAGGGTGAAGGGTGTTAGGGTGTAGAGGGTGTTAGGGTGTAGAGGGTCAGGGTGAAGGGTGTTAGGGTGTAGAGGGTGTTAGGGTGTAGAGGGTGTTAGGGTGTAGAGGGTCAGGGTGAAGGGTGTTAGGGTGTAGAGGGTGTTAGGGTGTAGAGGGTCAGGGTGAAGGGTGTTAGGGTGTAGAGGGTGTTAGGGGGTAGAGGGTCAGGGTGAAGGGTGTTAGGGTGTAGAGGGTGTTAGGGTGTAGAGGGTCAGGGTGAAGGGTGTTAGGGTGTAGAGGGTGTTAGGGTGTAGAGGGTCAGGGTGAAGGGTGTTAGGGTGTAGAGGGTGTTAGGGTGTAGAGGGTCAGGGTGAAGGGTGTTAGGGTGTAGAGGGTGTTAGGGTGTAGAGGGTCAGGGTGAAGGGTGTTAGGGTGTAGAGGGTGTTAGGGTGTAGAGGGTCAGGGTGAAGGGTGTTAGGGTGTAGAGGGTGTTAGGGTGTAGAGGGTCAGGGTGAAGGGTGTTAGGGTGTAGAGGGTGTTAGGGTGTAGAGGGTCAGGGTGAAGGGTGTTAGGGTGTAGAGGGTGTTAGGGTGTAGAGGGTGTTAGGGTGTAGAGGGTGTTAGGGTGTAGAGGGTCAGGGTGAAGGGTGTTAGGGTGTAGAGGGTGTTAGGGTGTAGAGGGTCAGGGTGAAGGGTGTTAGGGTGTAGAGGGTGTTAGGGTGTAGAGGGTTAGGGAGGAGGGTGTTAGGGTGTAGAGGGTGTTAGGGTGTAGAGGGTGTTAGGGTGTAGAGGGTCAGGGTGAAGGGTGTTAGGGTGTAGAGGGTGTTAGGGTGTAGAGGGTCAGGGTGAAGGGTGTTAGGGTGTAGAGGGTGTTAGGGTGTAGAGGGTGTTAGGGTGTAGAGGGTCAGGGTGAAGGGTGTTAGGGTGTAGAGGGTCAGGGTGAAGGGTGTTAGGGTGTAGAGGGTGTTAGGGTGAAGGGTGTAGAGGGTCAGGGTGAAGGGTGTAGAGGGTCAGGGTGAAGGGTGTAGAGGGTGTTAGGGTGTAGAGGGTCAGGGTGAAGGGTGTTAGGGTGTAGAGGGTCAGGGTGAAGGGTGTTAGGGTGTAGAGGGTGTTAGGGTGTAGAGGGTCAGGGTGAAGGGTGTTAGGGTGTAGAGGGTGTTAGGGTGTAGAGGGTCAGGGTGAAGGGTGGAGAGGTCTCACCTTTTCCTTCTTAGCCAGGTAGAACAGGACATCTTCATAGATCTCCAGTCTGTCCCTCTCTGGAACACAACTCCACACCTCCTGATCCCCAAACATCTGCTCTGCTTTCCTGAGTCGAGCATCACACACACACACACACACACACACACACACACACACACACGTATTAAAGTGGACCCACTTCATGCAGCAATTACGTTTCTCTCCACAAGGGAGGGGTATGATACCAGATACTAATGGAAGCATCAGAGTCTCTCAGCACCAACAGAGAGTGGAAGCTGGTGGTATAAGACAGCAGCTGGGGGGCTTCAACAGAACATTCTGGATCTACAGGTGGGCAGACGACCTTGCAGCCTCTCTGCAGCTGTCCTGCCTGTGATGTCACCCTGTCACGCCGGCCAAACTGGCCCCTGGTCAAGGTTGACAGTGGATTTGCCTCCCCTGCGGAGGTGTTCACACCCAGACACAGGCAGGATGCCACTCACAGACTGGGGATGAAACTAACATTCTGTGCTGCTTTCAAACCCGTTTCATGACTGTCTAGGTCATTTTTAACCATAAATAGTCAACGAATGCTTATCTAGTATCTCATGACCCTGCATGCAATTCTTTTATCTTATTTCATCTTTTTATCGTATTCTTTAAAAAAAATATATATATAAATCACAACCTTTGCATGGGAACTGGCGTAGGCAACGTTTATGAATGAGACCCCTGGTTATTAGGCAGCATCATGTCAGAACTGACATCAATGACAGAATCCATCATTCTCTTACCCAGAGAAACTAGAGTATCATGAACTAACAACAGAGATGACGCAATCAAACCCTGCAGGTCATTTAACCCCAGATTTACCCTGAAGGGGTGCGAGAGAGATTCAAACCCATGATGTCCACACTGGCCCAGACAAGGGGGATTTAAACCCATGATGTCCACTCTGGCCCAGACTAGGGGGGATTTAAACCCACATGTAGCTGACTCGTGTTGGGTTAGTTAGCCATGACCATGTTGTCATGGTAGCAGGAGTCACATACTTGTATCTGGTGGTGGAGGTCATCTTGTCATGGTTCTCTAAGAACCTCTGGTAGGTTTCCTTGGATTCCTTATACTTGATCCTTGCCTCCTCCTTCTCCTCCTTCTCTGTCTGGACCTTGTAGGCGTTGAACGCCTGCTTCTTCTCACTCAGCTTGGGCAGGGCACTGCGCACGCACACACACACACGCACGCACGCACGCACACACACACACACACAGACACACAGGATGTTAAGGTGGTCTGGGGTCTGGGATGAATGATGAGCAGCAGTTCATTGTGTCAGGTCTGTAAACACAGCCTGGGTCAGTTCCTCAGTGACATCTCAGGTTCATTTGTTTCCAGTCAGACTGGAGCGATCAGGGGAGGGGCATACCTGTAGCGGGGGTCATTGATGATGGTCTTCATGGCCTGCTCCCATGATGCATTAGAGGAAACCCCCTGTTAGAAGCAGAAGGATAAAGATGAGGGCTGATGACCTCTGACCTGTCTGACCCCCTCCAGTTACACAGCTGAACACAGCAACACCAACATCAGCAGCTTTCCAACCTGCACCTGTGGGTCATCTGGGTCTGATATGTAGGGGCGGGACAGGGGGGGCGGGGCAGGGATGGAGGAGGGCGGGGCTACAATTGTTCCTGTCCTTATTAAGTTAATGCATCCCCACACCCCCACCTTCATTCAAATAAATCCAGCAATGCTGAATCATTAACCATTAAGATCTCGTAGGCAAACAGCAAGCAATCTCAGAGGACTTTGTGCACCAAATTAAAAAGCTCTAAATATAGACACACTGAGCCACCTTGCACCGACAGAAACACACAGCGCGCGCACGCACACACACACACACACACACACACACACACACACACACACACACACACACACACACACACACACACACACACACACACACACACACACACACACACACACACACACACACACACACACACACACACACACACACACACACACACACACACACACACACACACACACACACACACACACACACACACACACACACACACACACACACACACACACACACACACACACACACACACACAGGGAGCTGAGACTTAACAATCATGCTAAGACCGCCAAGTGCTCTGGAGTGAAGTTGATTAAATACACTACACAGTGCACAGAACTGGGAAGTGTTTAACACAGTAGTGGAGGAGGTGTGATCAGAGTTGCTGCCTAGGGAAGCACTCACATGACACTTAGCAGCGTCACATGTCACAGGGGTCTTAGCAGTGGGCCGCATCTTAGCAGGGGGCGGGGTCTTAGCAGTGGGCGGTGTCTTAGCAGTGGGCAGGGTCTTAGCAGTGGGCGGGGTCTTAGCAGTGGGTAGGGTCTTAGCAGTGGGCGGGGTCTTAGCAGTGGGCAGGGTCTTAGCAGTGGGCGGGATCTTCACCTTCTCCTTCAGGAGCTCTTTGAAGGCCTGCTTAGCTTCCTCCTTGGTGTTCCACTTGTATGTCTTCTTCTGGATCTCTGGACGTTCCTCTTTGGAGCTCTCAGTGCTGAACACCACAGACAAGACAGACAGGCAGACAGACAGACAGGCAGAGGGGGACAGACAGTCAGTGAGACAGTTTCTACACCAGTGTGAGAGTGTTTCCCCCCCAGCTGGGTGGTCTCTTCCTACCTGACAGGAAGCTCTGTTGAGGCTGGGATCTCAGAGGAAGCAGGGGGCACCTCCGTGCTGCCCTCACTCCCCTGGACGGCTACCTGGGTCAGGTGCTCCTCCACCACAGGGAGGGCCACGCTCACCGCCACGCTCTCCGCCTCCATCATTGTTGCCATGGCAGCGGCAGCGTTGGCATGAGCCTGCAGGACAGGGGTGGGCAGGGTGCCGGGGGCGGGGACGTCTGCAGTCCTGCAGCAGGAGGAGGAGACAGACAGGAGGGGAGACAGGAGGAGAGACAGACAGGAGGAGAGAGGAGGAAGGGAGACAGGAGGAGAGAGGAGGAAGGGAGACAGGAGGAGAGACAGACAGGAGGAGAGAGGAGGGGAGACAGACAGGAGGAGAGACAGGAGGGAGACAGGAGGAGAGACAGACAGGAGGAGAGAGGAGGGGAGACAGACAGGAGGGGAGACAGGAGAAGAGACAGACAGGAGGGGAGACAGAAGGAGAGACAGACAGGAGGGGAGACAGGAGGAGAGACAGACAGGAGGAGAGAGGAGGAAGGGAGACAGACAGGAGGAGAAAGGAGGAAGGGAGACAGACAGGAGGAGAGAGGAGGAAGGGAGACAGACAGGAGGAGAGAGGAGGAAGGGAGACAGACAGGAGGAGAGAGGAGGAAGGGAGACAGACAGGAGGAGAGAGGAGGAAGGGAGACAGACAGGAGGAGAGAGGAGGAAGGGAGACAGACAGGAGGAGAGAGACAGTCTTAAGTTCATATAGTTTTTTAAACAGGTTCCATGTAGCTGCTGTTTGACGTCATCAGAATCCCATGTTTCAGGATGACCTTGTGTTAAACAGCTGGGATGCTGTGGGTTTTAAACATGAGGACTGCTCTGCTTTCTACCTACAGTTATTGTTTAAGCAGTGATAATAGCACAAAGCCTCTCAGTATAGCATGGCCTGTATCGACACAATCCAAAGCCAGCATTTCATTACAAAGAGAGGCAGGCCTCGAAAACACAGATGTACAAGAATTATCTTTAGACAGGATGACACACTGTTATTTGTTTTGGCATGATGATAACAAGAGTAACTATTACTATGGCTGTGCAGACCACAGAACTCTGGGAGGGGAAGAGAAACCACTCACCCATTCTCCTCAGCTTTGATCATGGCTGAAAGAAAACAGAGAAATGGATGTTAAAACAGGCTACCAGCTCTAAAACAGGCTACCAGGTGTTAAAACAGGCTACCAGAGGACAGGCTGACAGGCCTCCCCCAGAGGGACATGAAGGGGGGTGGGGGGCTCTGACTCACCCTCCAGGTCTTCCAGGTCTTTGGGTTTAGTCCATCTGGACTCCTTGGTCTGGGAGTTGTAGAAATACGGCTTCCCTGTGTCAGACTTGTACTCTTTCCACGGACATTTTGACAACATTTGCTAAAAACAAACAAAAAACATCTCAGAAAACTGTCAGAGATAAATGGAAACAGAAAAGGCAGACAGGAGGGAGAGGGTGAGGTCTGACTGACAGAGTGAGGTCTGACTGACAGGAGGGAGAGGGTGAGGTCTGACTGACAGAGTGAGGTCTGACTGACAGGAGGGAGAGGGTGAGGTCTGACTGACTGACAGAGTGAGGTCTGACTGACAGGAGGGAGAGAGTGAGGTCTGACTGACAGAGTGAGGTCTGACTGACAGGAGGGAGAGAGTGAGGTCTGACTGACAGGAGGGAGAGAGTGAGGTCTGACTGACAGGAGGGAGAGGGTGAGGTCTGACTGACAGAGTGAGGTCTGACTGACAGGAGGGAGAGAGTGAGGTCTGACTGACAGGAGGGAGAGGGTGAGGTCTGACTGACAGAGTGAGGTCTGACTGACAGAGTGAGGTCTGACTGACAGGAGGGAGAGAGTGAGGTCTGACTGACAGAGTGAGGTCTGACTGACAGGAGGGAGAGAGTGAGGTCTGACTGACAGGAGGGAGAGGGTGAGGTCTGACTGACAGAGTGAGGTCTGACTGACAGAGTGAGGTCTGACTGACAGGAGGGAGAGAGTGAGGTCTGACTGACAGAGTGAGGTCTGACTGACAGGAGGGAGAGAGTGAGGTCTGACTGACAGAGTGAGGTCTGACTGACAGGAGGGAGAGAGTGAGGTCTGACTGACAGAGTGAGGTCTGACTGACAGGAGGGAGAGAGTGAGGTCTGACTGACAGAGTGAGGTCTGACTGACAGGAGGGAGAGAGTGAGGTCTGACTGACAGGAGGGAGATCTGACTGACAGAGTGAGGTCTGACTGACAGGAGGGAGAGAGTGAGGTCTGACTGACAGTGAGGTCTGACTGACAGGAGGGAGAGAGTGAGGTCTGACTGACAGAGTGAGATCTGACTGACAGAGTGAGTTCTGACTGACAGTGAGGTCTGACTGTTAGAGTGAGGTCTGACTGACAGTGAGGTATGACTGAGAGTGAGGTCTGACTGACAGTGAGGTCTGACTGACAGAGTGAGGTCTGACTGAGAGTGAGGTCTGACTGACAGTGAGGTCTGACTGACAGAGTGAGGTCTGACTGACAGGAGGGAGAGAGTGAGGTCTGACTGACAGAGTGAGGTCTGACTGACAGAGTGAGGTCTGACTGACAGGAGGTAGAGAGTGAGGTCTGACTGACAGGAGGGAGAGAGTGAGGTCTGACTGACAGGAGGGAGAGAGTGAGGTCTGACTGACAGAGTGAGGTCTGACTGACAGAGTGAGTTCTGACTGACAGTGAGGTCTGACTGTTAGAGTGAGGTCTGACTGACAGAGTGAGGTCTGACTGACAGTGAGGTCTGACTGTTAGAGTGAGGTCTGACTGACAGGAGGGAGAGAGTGAGGTCTGACTGACAGAGTGAGGTCTGACTGACAGGAGGGAGAGAGTGAGGTCTGACTGACAGAGTGAGGTCTGACTGACAGAGTGAGGTCTGACTGACAGGAGGGAGAGAGTGAGGTCTGACTGACAGAGTGAGGTCTGACTGACAGGAGGTAGAGAGTGAGGTCTGACTGACAGGAGGGAGAGAGTGAGGTCTGACTGACAGAGTGAGGTCTGACTGACAGAGTGAGGTCTGACTGACAGTGAGGTCTGACTGACAGATTGAGGTCTGACTGACAGTGAGGTCTGACTGACAGAGTGAGGTCTGACTGACAGGAGGGAGATCTGACTGACAGAGTGAGTTCTGACTGACAGTGAGGTCTGACTGTTAGAGTGAGGTCTGACTGACAGGAGGGAGAGAGTGAGGTCTGACTGACAGAGTGAGATCTGACTGACAGAGTGAGTTCTGACTGACAGTGAGGTCTGACTGTTAGAGTGAGGTCTGACTGACAGTGAGGTATGACTGAGAGTGAGGTCTGACTGACAGTGAGGTCTGACTGACAGAGTGAGGTCTGACTGAGAGTGAGGTCTGACTGACAGTGAGGTCTGACTGACAGAGTGAGGTCTGACTGACAGGAGGGAGAGAGTGAGGTCTGACTGACAGAGTGAGGTCTGACTGACAGGAGGTAGAGAGTGAGGTCTGACTGACAGGAGGGAGAGAGTGAGGTCTGACTGACAGAGTGAGGTCTGACTGACAGAGTGAGTTCTGACTGACAGTGAGGTCTGACTGTTAGAGTGAGGTCTGACTGACAGAGTGAGGTCTGACTGACAGTGAGGTCTGACTGTTAGAGTGAGGTCTGACTGACAGTGAGGTATGACTGAGAGTGAGGTCTGAGTGACAGTGAGGTCTGACTGGCAGAGTGAGGTCTGACTGACAGTGAGGTCTGACTGACAGAGTGAGGTCTGACTGACAGTGAGGTATGACTGACAGTGAGGTCTGACTGACAGTGAGGTCTGACCGACAGTGAGGTCTGACTGACAGAGTGAGGTCTGACTGACAGTGAGGTATGACTGAGAGTGAGGTCTGACTGACAGTGAGGTCTGACTGACAGTGAGGTCTGACTGACAGAGTGAGTTCTGACTGACAGTGAGGTCTGACTGACAGTGAGGTCTGACTGACAGAGTGAGGTCTGACTGACAGTGAGGTCTGACTGACAGTGAGGTCTGACTGACAGAGTGAGGTCTGACTGACAGAGTGAGGTCTGACTGACAGTGAGGTCTGACTGACAGAGTGAGGTCTGACTGACAGTGAGGTCTGACTGACAGAGTGAGGTCTGACTGACAGTGAGGTATGACTGAGAGTGAGGTCTGACTGACAGTGAGGTCTGACTGACAGAGTGAGGTCTGACTGACAGTGAGGTCTGACTGTTAGAGTGAGGTCTGACTGTTAGAGTGAGGTCTGACTGACAGTGAGGTCTGACTGACAGTGACTCAGGTAAGAGGAGCACCATCCTACCTCTGCTGGAGACTTGAGGTCATCTGGTTTCTCCCAGGTGGACTGCTTGGTCTCTGTGTTGTAGAAATAGGTTTTCCCATCCACAGACTTGTGCTCTGTCCACAGGGACTTCTACAGAACACAACACCAGGTCTTAATATCTGAACAGACGGCAGGGAGAGAAGACTTCCAGGGGAAATCACTGGCAGCATTGAAAGCTTCTGACCAGGTGGATGGAGGTTCTCACCTTCTTCATTTGTTCATCCAGAGGAGAGCCATTAGATGTACCCTGAACAGGAGAAAAGTCACACACACATGCAGTACATGTGTTATATAACATAAGTTAAACAAAACAACTGTGTGTGAAGGATGTAATAGGCTATTTGAATATCAATGATAACTATAACACACATACAAGTTGAACAAAATGTACTCACAGCTGCTCCTGCTGTAGCTGGAGCTAGGAGGAAAGACACAGCTTAGTCACTAAAATGTTGACAGATAAAACATTTATTAAACTTAATAACTGTGTGTGAAGAGGCCTTACCTGTGTCTACACCAGGCTGCAGAGAAAACACAATCATTAGTCAACAAACAGCTCCGAAATAGGGCAACACTTTCATAAACCACATTGTTAGTCAATAAGAACATGTTTGCTCTACAGCAAACCCTAACCTAACCCTAACCCAGACTGAAGACTGATGATCTGAGGTAGTTCAAACTCAGCCACATGGCTGCCTCCTGTGACAGGTGTGTAGGTGACAGGACTCATGCAGACAACCAGACCGTCTCCCTCCTCCATCAGCTGGATCAGCCATGGGGCCCAGTGACAGAGCATCTGACAAGTGACACCCTCCGCTGTAACACTACAGCATCTGACTGTTGTCTAACTAACCAATACTACCTCCTCTGTAACACTACAGCATCTGACTGCTGTCTAACTAACCAATACTACCTCCTCTGTAACACTACAGCATCTGACTGCTGTCTAACTAACCAATACTACCTCCTCTGTAACACTACAGCATCTGACTGCTGTCTAACTAACCAATGCTACCTCCTCTGTAACACTACAGCATCTGACTGCTGTCTAACTAACCAATGCTACCTCCTCTGTAACACTACAGCATCTGACTGTTGTCTAACTAACCAATACTACCTCCTCTGTAACACTACAGCATCTGACTGCTGTCTAACTAACCAATACTACCTCCTCTGTAACACTACAGCATCTGACTGCTGTCTAACTAACCAATACTACCTCCTCTGTAGGACACACTGCTGGCGACACCCAAAGTGGATTTTGAAGTGTGCTTCTGTTTCCAACAAAACATTTATTGTTGCCCTGCTGTCTTAAAAGAAGCCATCATGGGAGATTGATAGATACATAATTGGCACAATGTTTCCCTTATACATCTTAATGGCACATTTTACAAAGGCATAAATACACGCACAAATGACAACTTTTCAATAACTGTTCAACCATCCAGCTCTTCACATCAGTGTGTCTGGAACAGAGAATCAGCTATCTGTGTCTGGAACAGGATCAGCTATCTGTGTCTGTAACAGGATCAGCTATCTGTGTCTGGAACAGAGAATCAGCTATCTGTGTCTGGAACAGAGAATCAGCTATCTGTGTCTGGAACAGGATCAGCTATCTGTGTCTGGAACAGAGGATCAGCTATCTGTGTCTGGAACAGGATCAGCTATCTGTGTCTGGAACAGAGAATCAGCTATCTGTGTCTGGAACAGGATCAGCTATCTGTGTCTGGAACAGAGAATCAGCTATCTGTGTCTGGAACAGAGGATCCGCTATCTGTGTCTGGAACAGGATCAGCTATCTGTGTCTGGAACAGAGGATCAGCTATCTGTGTCTGGAATAGGATCAGCTATCTGTGTCTGGAACAGGATCAGCTATCTGTGTCTGGAACAGGATCAGCTATCTGTGGCTGTGTCTGGAACAGAGGATCAGCTATCTGTGGCTGTGTCTGGAACAGGATCAGCTATCTGTGTCTGGAACAGGATCAGCTATCTGTGGCTGTGTCTGGAACAGAGGATCAGCTATCTGTGTCTGGAACAGAGAATCAGCTATCTGTGTCTGGAACAGGATCAGCTATCTGTGGCTGTGTCTGGAACAGAGGATCAGCTATCTGTGGCTGTGTCTGGAACAGGATCAGCTATCTGTGTCTGGAACAGGATCAGCTGTCTGTGGCTGTGTCTGGAACAGAGAATCAGCTATCTGTGTCTGGAACGGACGAGCTGTTACGTTTATGGTGTTATGTGTGCTGAAGCTAAAGCTGTTTGCTGACTGCAATATCTATTCTAGGCTGTGGTGTGTGATGCTGGAAGAGTGTGTGGTGTGTGATGCTGGGAGAGTGTGTGGTGAGTGTGTGGCTGGGAGTGTGTGGTGTGTGAGGCTGGCAGAGTGTGTGGTATGTGAGGCTGGCAGAGTGTGTGTGTGTGTGTGTGTGTGTGTGTGTGTGTGTGTGTGTGTGTGTGTGTGTGTGTGTGTGAGGCTGGGAGTTACCGGTCCTGTTGGTTGCATGGCCACTGCAGGCATACGAGGGGGCATAATCATTCCAGCCATCATGGGGGGCATCATGCCAGGCATCTAATAAGTCAGAGAGGATCATTACATATTCATCTGAGGCAGTGGCTTGTCTCTCTTGTGGTATTAATACCCTGGGTGAGACTGTGACAGGGGGAGAGAGGGAGAGGTGAGATAGTGACAGGGGGAGGGAAGGAGGGAGAGGTGAGACAGGGGGAGGGAGGGAGAGGTGAGACAGTGACAGGGGGAGGGAGGGAGAGGTGAGACAGTGACAGGGGGAGGAAGGGAGAGGTGAGACAGGGGGAGAGAGGGAGAGGTGAGACAGGGGGAGGCCAGACTGAACTCTGTGAAGCAGCTTGTTCACCAAGCAGCAGGCAGAGCAGCATGTCTCCCCCTGCTAAGCTACACTGGCAGCTGGCTCCACCACCGTCACATCACACCCTCTTTCACTCCACTTACAGACACAAACACATATGCCTCCAGTAATTAACAGAACCAGGGTTAAAATATGTGGTAGTATTTTTATTTTTAACTAGTGAAAATCTTTTCTTCAAAGACACAGCCCATATTAACAACACTGATCTTTCTATCCAGGGCCTGCATCGCTCCAGTAGATCATCCTGCCCTGTTGGGGTCAACACGAACAGGAACTAATGTGGACTGATGGAGGCTCTGTTCCTCATATGATGCTTACCTGTCCCATCTGGGGCCCCCCCATAGGCATCATGCCAGGGGGCATCATCCCTGGAGGCATGGGGCTCATGCTGGGAGGCCTCTGGCCCATGGGAGGCATTCCCATTGGGGGGAAGTGAGGTGGCATTCCTGGTGGTCCCATCTACACAGCCCATCATAAATACAGCAAACACAAAAAAACAATTGCAACCAATCAGATTCCTCAGCTCTAGTCCACAGCTTGACCCATGTGATGAAGAGAAGCCATAGGGTGCAACACAGAAGAGATGGTGAACTGTTCCAACACCAACTTACAAAAGGTGGGGGCATTCCCGAAGGTGGAACACCAGGAAAAGGTGCTGCTTGGCTCGAGCCATTATTAGCATCTGCTGAAGACTGTCATGAACAAGAGAGTTCATACAGTTACTCCTAATATACTACTGCTGTCCACTATAACTAGCTCATAATATCTAACCCTAATATACTACTGCTGTCCACTATAACTAGCTCATAACATCTAGTCCTAATATACTACTGCTGTCCACTATAACTAGTTCATAACATCTAACCCTAATATAGACTGCTGTCCACTATAGCTAGCTCATAATATGTAACCCTAATATACTACTGCTGTCCACTATAACTAGCTCATAACATCTAACCCTAATAAACTACTGCTGTCCACTATAACTAGCTCATAACATCTGACCTTTATTATTAAGGACCTCACGTCACTACAGCTTATTAAGACATATTCAATGCGCCTGTATTTTGGCACTGCAAGTCTCAGATTTCTAATAAGGTATAAATCTATTATTATGTAACACACATACAGTTTGGGTTTGGGAACATCTCACTATTACAAGCAGGGATGATGTGTTGTAGATGATTGACTGGATAAACCAGCTTTATCATATTAACAGAACCTAACTAATACGCTGCTCTGTCTCATTGTTTAACCTGGCCAGTCAATGAGTTCTAGCCAGCTAGAAGCTTAAACAGAACTAGACAAGTTATTTTAACAGAACTGTAGTCAGCTAGTTAAGTTAGCTAGTTAACACTACCAGCATACAAAAGTAGCTGTGTTAATAACATGTTCATGAACACAGAGTGAGAGAGACTGAACACAGAGCTGAGTTAGATGAGTTAGTTGAGTCAGATGAGTTAGTTGAGTTAGCTGTGCGGACATGTGACGAGGCTGCCTTTACTTGAGGCTAAGTAAAGGCAGCTAACAGCAGCTAACAGCAGCTAACAGCAGCTAACAGCAGCTAACAGCAGCTAACAGCAGCTAACAGCAGCTAACAGCAGCTAACAGCAGCTAACAGCAGCTAACAGCAGCTAACAGCAGCTAACAGCAGCTAACAGCAGCTAACAGCAGCTAACAGCAGCTAACAGCAGCTAACAGCAGCTAACAGCAGCTAACAGCAGCTAACAGCAGCTAACAGCAGCTAACAGCAGCTAACAGCAGCTAACAGCAGCTAACAGCAGCTAACAGCAGCTAACAGCAGCTAACAGCAGCTCGTCACATGTAGCTACCTTGTATGTTTCATAATCATCTGCTATGTTGGGGTCTATCAGGTTGTTCTGCTCAGTGACTGATGCTCTTTAGTGCAGCTGATGCTCTTCAGTGCAGCTCTCTAACCCTGCACCCTCTCTATTAGAAGTCGCTCTGGATGAAAGATGCCATGCTAGGCTAGGTTAGTTAGCTACACGAGCTTACCGGTAGCTCACTAGATGTATTACTTAGTTTTATTTAGTCCTCAGAGATCATAAAACATGTAGATAATTGTAAACATCTTAACACATGCTTAACATATGTAGTTAAGGACAGAAACACTGTATTAACATGTTTATATTAACATGTTTAGAACATGAACTCACCATGTTGACTGAGCGTCCAGGCACTAGCACGCTTCAATAACGAGCCTCCTGATTGGCTGCCCGGGATTCAAGAGAAAAACCAGCTGCGTCGAGATTGCGCAGAGTTATCATTTTAATCTTATTTCTGCGTATTAGGTTGCAGCATCATGCGTTTCTTCTTCGTACCAGTGAACAGTGCCTGTGATGCAGTCGGTGATTAAAATGCGAGAGAAACACACAAATGAAGATGATTTGAATGATAGTTAGTGCCCGTGATAAAATTATTGGCACACAGACTCATAGGAGTCTTGGAATTAGCTAGTACAGTGCCTTTAAAGTAGTTGATGCTGACAGTCTCTATTGTCTTTCATCATCTCTGAGTCACTTATCCACACTGAAAGGAAAATTATTTTAAATACATTACCTATACTGTATCTATATTGTTGCGGCTTGTGAGGCTATCTTGGTGCAGCTTAGTTATCTCTCCTGTGATTGAACAGCTATCCCTCCTGTGATTGAACAGTTATCCCTCCTGTGATTGAACAGTTATCCCTCCTGTGATTGAACAGCAATCCCTCCTCTGATTGAACAGTTATCTCTCCTGTGATTGAACAGTTATCCCTCCTGTGATTGAACAGCAATCCCTCCTGTGATTGAACAGTTATCCCTCCTGTGATTGATCAGTTATCCCTCCTGTGATTGAACAGCTATCCCTCCTGTGATTGAACAGCAATCCCTCCTGTGATTGAACAGCTATCCCTCCTGTGATTGAACAGCTATCCCTCCTGTGATTGAACAGTTATCCCTCCTGTGATTGAACAGTTTTCCCTCCAGTGATTGAACAGCTTTCCCTCCTGTGATTGAACAGCTATCCGTCCTGTGATTGAACAGCTATCCTTCTTGTGATTGAACAGCTATCCTTCTTGTGATTGAACAGCTATCCTTCTTGTGGGGATGTAGCATTACATGGGATGGAAACATTGCCCAAAATTAGGTAATAGTATCGACCCTGTTATGAATCCTTAAATGCCCTTCAGTATGCACTATGTACCATGATGTTGACAGCACTACATCATATTCATCATCATATTAGTATGGGTGGAAGGTTTTTTTCCTGAGTGTTTCGATGACTCAGATGTTGTTCTCCCAAACTGCTCCCACCATGACAGTTCATCTGTAATGACATCTGGAAGTGAAATCTCTTCCACTCCTGGATGAAGATCATCATGAGGTTTGGAGGAGCTTCATGGAATGTGAACAGATTACTGTCTCCTCCAAGCTGACAGCTAAATATTTAGATACATTTACAGATGAGTGGTTTGGCTGCGCTATCCATTTACTTTACAGGTTGTTGAAACAGTATAAGGTTGAAAGGTTTCTCAGATGAATAGATGACATGGAAGAAAATAATTTTAAGACTCCATAGAACAGATGTGAGGCACTTGTTCCTGTTTTCTCTTTGAAGTCAAGGGCAAATACATGAGGAATAGGCTCCTATGCTTCATGTGTATATAAAAGTACATTTCATTGCCTGGTTTCAAGCACTGGGTGACCTTTTGATGTTTCGAGCCCGTAGGGTTTTTGAGAGCATGTGAGCACATTGTTGCAAACAGACAGCCTCTTCAATCTGATAAAAGCTTTCAAGAATGATTTTGGTGTTTTTTTCATGTTCTTTCATGTTAGCTGTGTGTCTGGGCCATCATGTCCTGCCATTGCCTCTGGATTATCACCTCACCTCTATCACCTGTAATGAGTCTTGAAATGTTTTTTCAGTTCAGAATCATGCAGCATCCCACTGTATACATTTGTTTTTACCACACATTCATAATAACTTCCATTCTATGTGCAAATTCTGGAACACGTGTTCAGATGTCCGTTTGTCATGTGCCTCATTGATTCACAATACAGTCATCCTGTCAGAGGCCCCCAGGTCTTATCCAGTCGATACATTTGGGCCTGTGATTCCCCATCTGTCCGGTCTCCCAGTCACTCTTCCCTCATGTCATTAGCAATCCACTGCTGTTGTCCATGTTCATGATATCAAACCCTGCTGGCTTCATTACAAGCTTATCTGTCCTGTATTGTAATGCACTTACATACAGAGTGTATGTTGGTGGTTTATACGTCTCTCATTTGAAGGATACTGGTGCACTGGGCAGAGGAAGATGTAATTGAATCATTGCCCAGCTACAGTGCCGTGGACGATGTTGCTTTGAACTAGGGGTGTGTTTGTCTAAAAGCTTGTTGGTCCTGTGGGATAATATTGACCTGTGCCAGTTACAGTTCAGCTGATCTATCAAAGCAGGTCGTCCACATTCACCAATCACATGACCAAAGCATCTCTTTCTCTTTGTGCTTCAACTTCATAGTTTTTGTTTATCTCAGTTGAACAGTTAAATCAAGAATATCAAAATTGTTTTAAATTGTGAAACTACTTGTCTGAACATGCTGTAGAACAGACAAAGGAACAAGTCAAAGATAAGAAATTATTTTATTTGTCCACCGGAGTGGAAATTGCTGTAAGCATATCAGTGATGAAACGAAACTGAAAGCCACACTCTGCCTCTCAGTGGACATCATGCCTACAAGCAGAATGTTCAGACTGAGAGACATCATGTTAGACACCATTTTGGTGTCAGTGCTTATTTCAGCTTGTCTTATTGCAGAGCTTACATAAAGCTGCTGATTCATGGAAAGCAACAGCTACTTTTAGTCTCTTGTTGTGAAAGTGGAACTGGTTTAATGATGCAAATGCATCTCTTCCTAGAAAGACATGCATCCCTCATCTATAAACACAAGTGATTTACAGAGATTTAACACTTTCACTGGTGACCATCAGGTCTGTAGATGTGCTGTTACTGAACAGCACACAGGAACAAATCTAAAAATAGAAATGAAAATCCCTTAAATAGACAGCTGAAAATGTTTGTTGCAAACGTTACTTCATTTTTTTGTCTTTGAAAGAAGACTGTTTATAGACCAGTGCCTTCATTCTAGTGACAGACACATTAGGATGACAGCTTCTGTCAAAAGGAATCACACTCCAGTGTTCCAGAGGGTACTGTATGGTTGAGTTCAGCCCATGAGAATAAAACACTTCTTAGCTGTTTTCTGATGTGCTCTTACCCCAACAGGCTGGTGTCATTATGAATTCTATAAGCTCTTTCAACATTTGTGGTTATAAAAGGTGAAAGCTGTAATGTTGTAGACCAGCAGGCTGTGTTGTGACCCTTACAAACAATGAACGATGATGACTCACTTGTGTGACAGAGTCCAAGTGTTTTAAAGACAGGTTATCACTCAAAGGAGAGAGAAGATGTCACTGTTGCCCTCATCTGTCGAGGCTGAATGCCTCCCAGTAACGGCAGAGCATCAGCCCCACATTCAGCCTCACATTCAGCCTCCCAGTACAGGCAGAGCATCAGCCTCACATTCAGCCTCACATTCAGCCTCACATTCAGCCCCACATTCAGCCCCTCCAGGGACAGATACAAAATGGAGGCTGAGTAACAGTCTGCCAGACATCTTCCATTACTGATACATGATTTGTCATGTGAAAAAAAATCAATACCGTTGATGGAAAAATCTGTTCAGTCAATCAATTATGCATTTTAGTTTTAGAGCAATAACATGTTAGTTAAGACAATCCAACCCATCATGTATTATTTAGATGTTGCAGGACAGAATTGGCTGTCTGCTGGATGTTTCTCTTTAGGGTTAGCTGTGTTCTCAAATCTTCTTTATAAAGCAGAACATTCATGGTGGTGGTGGTACTGTCCTGTGTGGTGGTGGTACTGTCCTGTGTGGTGGTGGTACTGTCCTGTGTGGTGGTGGTACTGTCCTGTGTGGTGGTGGTACTGTCCTGTGTGGTGGTGGTACTGTCCTGTGTGGTGGTGGTACTGTCCTGTGTGGTGGTGGTACTGTCCTGTGTGGTGGTGGTACTGTCCTGTGTGGTGGTACTGTCCTGTGTGGTGGTGGTACTGTCCTGTGTGGTGGTGGTACTGTCCTGTGTGATGTACCAAGGAGCTGACATGTTTACAGAAGGCTGAAAGCACAGTTCACAGGCGAGCAGTGGTGCATGTCAAATGAGTCCTCATCTAGGTTCAACACGAGGACAGACCTCTAGCCCACCACCCAGAAATAGCTGCATGTACTCAGACACAGGACAGTACATCTACAGGACAGCGCAGATACAGGACAGCACAGCTACAGGACAGCACAGCTACAGGACAGCAACACAGCTGCAGGACAGCACAGATACAGGACAACACAGATACAGGACAGCACAGATACAGGACAACACAGATACAGGACAACACAGATAAAGGACAGCACAGATACAGGACAACACAGATACAGGACAACACAGATACAGGACAACACAGATACAGGACAACACAGATACAGGACAACAAAAGGGTGAACAAATAAATTTCATTTCATAATGAAATATATTTCATTAATATGCGATGAACAGCAGGACCGTGATCCAGTGCAGGAACACACAGCAAACTAACCCCAAAGTCCCATCAAGTCTAATGTTGTGATTGCTGTTGTCCTGTGGGTTCTGTTCTTATGTAAAGCCTGGCTGCAGTACAGTTTCTCCCTATGGGGACAGTAAACCTTGAACACTGACCCCATCTTGTCCCCTCTTCATCCTCATTCAAGACAGAAGTGAAGAGGGGCTGTTTTATATTTGCAGCCTGCTGTCCAGCTGTTGTGTGTGACTCTTGCTGCCCACATCTGGAGCAGAGACAAGCCTTCTGTCACTATGGACAAACCCTGTCTGGAAACACACTCACGCTTTTGAACTGTTCTTTTATGCGTGAAAGAACATCCTGACAGTGAGGACTTTCCATTTTTAAAGCGTTCAAAGGCTTGGCTGGTTTTGGAAATGGTCTTGACTGTGCCTGGACCCTTTTAGATAAGAACACTTTCTCAGACAGTTTGTGTACAAACAGTCCAAGCCTCTGAAAATGACCTTTTTAGGTCACTTTTAGCTCACACACAGTTGACACAATGTTACTTAAATCTTGTAAGTACTGTCACAGCTTTTAAAAGCAATACAAATCATTTTACAAATTAATTGGCTGAGTTTAAAGCACATTGTGAATTCCATCAGGATATGTTTTATTGTATATATAACTAAGTATGTTTACGTATGTTAAGTAAATGTTTGGCTCCATGAAGATATTAAAACTGCAAACTGCAATGATTGTTGTTTATCCCACCTTGTCTCTGTGATGTCAGCCAAGCTTACATTCCTCACTCACACCTTCAGCTGCCACATATAGTATGTGTGTGAGTGTGTGAGTGTTGAGTGTGAGTGTGTTGAGACTTGAGTGTGGGTGTTGAGTGTGTGAGTGTGTTGAGTGTGTGAGTGTGTTAAGTGTGTGAGTGTTGAGTGTGTGAGTGTTGAGTGTTTAGTATGTTGAGTGTGTGAAAGACAGACAGACAGACAGACAGACAGACAGACAGACCAACAAACAGACAAACAATAGTTGACATTTTCAACCAGCAAAAGAAGCTTGAGTAAAAAAAACATTTATATTTGAAACATTCAGCATTTCTTTTGAGACAGATATAAAGTTTGAGAAAACTGACTTCAATGAAAATCATATTTGAGTTTGGTTGAAAGCTGAGACCAGGTGCTGCCTCAGGTGTTGCACAGGAAACGCTGAGATGCTTTTGGAAATGAACTGTAAATTGGTACGAGAGCGAACACTTTCCTGCCTTAATGAGCATGTAGGAAAGGAAAACAATACCCACAATGCACCAGGGAGATGTGTCTGTTACATAGAGCTTCACTGAACACAGCACGAGGATCTTAATGTCTGGAAAGTGTATAATATTTAGGTGTTTCGGCTTCCTTCATTTAAACTAAACTGGGAATATGACAAATCCCATTTGGCAGCGATCTTCCTGTTTCCCCCCATGAGGGGATGAGACCTTTCTGCTGCTTTATTCATCCTGCTTTCCTCTTAAAGGTTATCCAGGGATTTGGTCTGTTTCGTTTCAGTGGCTTGTGTCTGTCAGGTCTCCTGGGAGTCTGATGTTCTGTGTGTTCTGGGAGATGAAGCTTGGTGAACACATTAGGATTCACTTAGTAGTTGAAAGCACCTGCTCCCAAAACTTTAATGAGCCGGCCGACTTTGGCTCCCGTCAACTGAATGGTAGACCCTCCTGATGGGCTTCTTCTGTTAAAGTGAACAATAATAACCTCAGCTAGCTGCTCAGGTGGGCAGCAGCTCTATGTATTCCCTGTTCACTTCAACAGGCTTCAGCCTTTGATAATTCATTACAGCAGATTCTTTACCTGCCAGCAGAATCAATCAGTCATGTACGATTCCATGCCCCTTAAGTCACAGAATGATCTTCCTGGTTCTTTTCTGGAATAATTTCAACTTGAGATGCAATTCCTCCAGACTAAATATAACGGTTATTATTTTGAGCCTGCAACACCTCAGTTGATGATAAACTCAAGTGACAAGGTTTTTTTCTAAGGATGAGAGTTATAGTATGCATCTCCTCACTAGTTGAGTCAGATATATGACTAATGGAGGAGCCTACAGCATAACATTGTATCACAATAATCCTGGGACATGAGGGTGATAGGAGGGCTTTTCATAAACATTCAAGATGTTTGTACATGTTCTCTGGTCATGTTGCCTAACCACTTCTTAAAATGTAATCACATGTGAAGCCACTTGAACGTGAGATGTTCCTGAAGTCCTCTCCATTTAGAACAGTCATCTGATAGATCCTCACACCACCCAACGCCTTCGCTTGCTTGTTGTTGTTTGCTTATCTGTCTGCTGAGGTGTTGACAGGCTTTGGCCTGTATTTTTTCTCCTTTACTCTATTTCACGTTATCCTGATTTCAGAAGGCCTGTGCACCGATAAATTTACATTGTCGTGTTGCCTCGGTGGGCACTGTCCTGCCAAAGAGTTTCCCCAAGGGGATTAATAAAGTATTCTGAATCTGAATCTGCATAACTGAGTGCTCCTTAATAAACTGTGAATTACTAGAGACACTGCAGTTAGTTTCAGTAGGTTCTCATTTCACACAAGTTGGAGAATGTTGAAGCTGCCTGTGTCGTATGATTCCAGGTAGTTAATGAGGTAACATATTAAACAGTCACTGTCAGCCTGCAGTGAATGATGGAACTATCCCATCCTGAAAGCTCTGTTCACTCCAAGAAACAGTTGGTTTGCAGCCAGTGCTGTGCCAGCCTTCAGCCTGTGGCCCCTCACACATGGAGCCGTCCTGTGGCCCCTCACACATGGAGCCGTCCTGTGGCCCCTCACACATGGAGCCGTCCTGTGGCCCCTCAC
The DNA here is from genome assembly GCA_030340665.1 of Neosalanx taihuensis. NCBI lineage: Eukaryota > Metazoa > Chordata > Actinopteri > Osmeriformes > Salangidae > Neosalanx > Neosalanx taihuensis. Next base: position 207,298 of record CM059291.1, read on the forward strand.
ACATGGAGCCGTCCTGTGGCCCCTCACACATGGAGCCGTCCTGTGGCCCCTCACACATGGAGCCGTCCTGTGGCCCCTCACACATGGAGCCGTCCTGTGGTACCTTAAAGTGATACTGTTTCATTTTAATTTCATAATTTCCTGTTTCAGAGACAGGTTACAGTTTGTACACTCGGTAATGACGACATGATTATCTACAAGTATCAGTTTTAAATTATAAAACAAACAGGAGACGATGGCACATGTTATTTTATGCACATGAGCTTAAGTGCACATTGAGAAATATGTATGCTGAAAAGTAATTTGATTCCAAGTTATATATAGATATAGAAAATGACATTAGAGAGACAGGAGATTTGTCTAGGATGACAGCAGTGCATTATCTCCAACACAGCCTCGGTCTCTGTCCCACTCAGTTCTACACAGTTATGTTGTTTCTGAACCACGTCAGAGCTCAGTAATGATCTGAGTGATCTAATGTCTCTCAGACTATCACACTGTTCTGCTATCAGCAGCATTGGAAGATGCTGTGACTGCAGCTGCTGACAGGATTCACTGAGATTAAGGTTTCCTGTTTCAAGCAGGAAACTCATATGCTGAATTTAAACAACAGAAATAGAACTAGACGTATTATCTTGAATAGTAAAGCGATGATGGTGTCTCACAAGGCTGTTCCATTCATAGAAACTTTGGGTACATTGTCAAATAATATTACAGTAAAGGTAGAGTAGAGTTAGAAGATGAATTGATTGATTTCTATAGAACATTTAGTTCACCTGCAGATCCTCCACTTCAGAACTTCATGTTTAATTGCTGGTGAAAGTCTGACCATGTTCATTCATGTTAAACCAACAGCAACTTCTACACTAAAACACAACTTCTACACTGAAACACAACTTCTACACTGAAACACAACTTCTACACTAAAACACAACCTCTACACTAAAACACACAACTATGCTACTAGCACACATACTTTTTCAGGACAACAAAAGGACAGGACATACAAATTCAGAATCTGTACTTCTTTAAAACTGGTTGCTAGGAACCAAGGTTGTTATGTTAAGGAAGAAAAGGTTTTTACTGTGCAGCTTAATTGAAGCACCTAACTACATAACTTCATTTAACTACCAGTATCTGGAAATGTGACTGTCAACAGTGAACAGTTCAAATGTGGGAGTTAGTTTTAGTTGGATGAGATGTTTTGTGTTTGGTTGTTCTGTACAGTATCAAAGAAATTATTATTATTCGCCATGCAAGTTACACAAACACAGAATTTACTGTGGCAAGAAGGAGCAAACAAAGAACATATACGGAATTTAAATAAGAAAGAAAAAGCTAAAATAAAATACAAAGTGGGCAGTAGCTGTACAGACGAGGGCATATAAACTATAAGTACAAGTATAAAAAGAATACTATATGGTGTTCAGCTGTGTTTGAAACTCTGCTGTTGGTGTTCAGCTGTGTTTGAAACTCTGCTGTTGGTGTTCAGCTGTGTTTGAAAGTCTGCTGTTGGTGTTCAGCTGTGTCTGAAACTCTGTTGTTGGTGTTCAGCTGTGTTTGAAACTCTGCTGTTGGTGTTCAGCTGTGTTTGAAACTCTGCTGTTGGTGTTCAGCTGTGTTTGAAACTCTGCTGTTGGTGTTCAGCTGTGTTTGAAACTCTGCTGTTGGTGTTCAGCTGTGTTTGAAACTCTGCTGTTGGTGTTCAGCTGTGTTTGAAACTCTGCTGTTGGTGTTCAGCTGTGTCTGAAACTCTGCTGTTGGTGTTCAGCTGTGTCTGAAACTCTGCTGTTGGTGTTCAGCTGTGTCTGAAACTCTGCTGTTGGTGTTCAGCTGTGTTTGAAACTCTGCTGTTGGTGTTCAGCTGTGTCTGAAACTCTGCTGTTGGTGTTCAGCTGTGTCTAAAACTCTGCTGTTGGTGTTCAGCTGTGTTTGAAACTCTGCTGTTGGTGTTCAGCTGTGTTTGAAACTCTGCTGTTGGTGTTCAGCTGTGTCTGAAACTCTGCTGTTTGTGTTCAGCTGTGTCTGAAACTCTGCTGTTGGTGTTCAGCTGTGTCTGAAACTCTGCTGTTGGTGTTCAGCTGTGTTTGAAACTCTGCTGTTGGTGTTCAGCTGTGTCTGAAACTCTGCTGTTGGTGTTCAGCTGTGTCTGAAACTCTGCTGTTGGTGTTCAGCTGTGTTTGAAACCCTGCTGTTGGTGTTCAGCTGTGTTTGAAACCCTGCTGTTGGTGTTCAGCTGTGTCTGAAACTCTGCTGTTGGTGTTCAGCTGTGTCTAAAACTCTGCTGTTGGTGTTCAGCTGTGTCTGAAACTCTGCTGTTGGTGTTCAGCTGTGTTTGAAACCCTGCTGTTGGTGTTCAGCTGTGTTTGAAACCCTGCTGTTGGTGTTCAGCTGTGTCTGAAACTCTGCTGTTGGTGTTCAGCTGTGTTTGAAACTCTGCTGTTGGTGTTCAGCTGTGTCTGAAACTCTGCTGTTGGTGTTCAGCTGTGTCTGAAACTCTGCTGTTGGTGTTCAGCTGTGTTTGAAACTCTGCTGTTGGTGTTCAGCTGTGTTTGAAACTCTGCTGTTGGTGTTCAGCTGTGTCTGAAACTCTGCTGTTGGTGTTCAGCTGTGTCTGAAACTCTGCTGTTGGTGTTCAGCTGTGTCTGAAACTCTGCTGTTGGTGTTCAGCTGTGACTGAAACTCTGCTGTTGGTGTTCAGCTGTGTTTGAAACTCTGCTGTTGGTGTTCAGCTGTGTTTGAAACTCTGCTGTTGGTGTTCAGCTGTGTTTGAAACCCTGCTGTTGGTGTTCAGCTGTGTTTGAAACTCTGCTGTTGGTGTTCAGCTGTGTTTGAAACTCTGCTGTTGGTGTTCAGCTGTGTCTGAAACTCTTCTGCTGCTTTCTGATGAAGGGCTGATGATATATTAACACTCCCAACAGTGTGTCAGCTTCAAACCTCCATTCCAGGTCCCTGATTATGCATGATGCTGATGTTTGGACTGGGGTGTCGACTGACCCAATCCAGAATGTGTAGAGCTACAGACAGCTGAGGTGTCTACTGACCCAATCCAGAATGTGTAGAGCTGCAGACAGCTGGGGTGTCTACTGACCCAATCCAGAATGTGTAGAGCTACAGACAGCTGAGGTGTCTACTGACCCAATCCAGAATGTGTAGAGCTGCAGACAGCTGGGGTGTCGACTGACCCAATCCAGAATGTGTAGAGCTGCAGACAGCTGGGGTGTCGACTGACCCAATCCAGAATGTGTAGAGCTGCAGACAGCTGAGGTGTCTACTGACCCAATCCAGAATGTGTAGAGCTGCAGACAGCTTCTAAACTAGATCAGACAAAATCATTTCCCACAAAGTAAACTCAAGGTCACTCATGCAAAATGTTACCAGTCCCAGGAAAAATCCTATTTTTTCCTAACCCTGAATCTGAATACAAGGAGACATCTGTTGTCTCTGCATGCGCTGGTGCTGTTCTCAACACAAGCTGGACAGAGGAGAGAGAGACAGGGGGCGGAGGTAGATAGGTACAGAGAGAGAAAGACCGACAGAGAGGGGGAGAGACAAAGGAAGAGAGGAAGAGATGGAGATAGAGAAAGAGAGAGAGAGAAAAGGAGATCGAGAAAGAGAGAGGGAAAGAAGGAGCTAGAGATAGAGAGAAGGGGAGAAGCAGCTAGAGAAAGAGAGAGAAGGAGATAGAGAGAGAAGAAGAGAGAGAAAGAGAGAGGGAGAGAAGGATATAGAGAAAGGAAGAGAAGGAGATAGAGAGAAGGAGATAGAGTAAGAGAGAGGGAGAGAAGGAGATAGAGAAAGAGTGAGGGAGAGAAGAAGATAAAGAGAGGGAGAGGGAGAGGAGGAGATAGAGAGAAGGAAAGAAGGAGATAGAGAGAGGGAGAGGGAGAGAAGGATAGAGTGGTCACTGAATGTTTAATGAGTTCCCCTCAGGCTCCAGTCCAGAAGTGTCACTTGCCTTCTGTCAAATCTGACTAAACTGTCAGTAATCAGAGACGTACTTCAGAAGCTAACAGCATCAGACAGGTGTCAGAGCTTTTCCTTCTGGATAAGGACTGTATAGGACTCCAGTATCCTCAGTCCTCACTGAGAAGTGGACTGAGACTTTTATATCTTAGAAAATGGATTCTATCGTGTTTCTGATAACTGTAACTCTTTTACAGAGACAATCTGAGAATAGATGATTGCAGCAGGTCTAGTAATTAGCCTCAGTTAGAGTTGATTTCCACAGCTGCTACATGGAGTAGAGAAGGAGGCTGATTCAGGTCCTATTCCAGCAGTCAGACCCTGGTGCTTTTTATACACCAGTACGGGTTATAGACCTCCAGGCAGGTAGGGTGAAGTGCCTTGCCCAACGTCACATAGCCACAGCAGGGGTTCAAACTCAAAACCTTCCGATCATGAGGCTAACGCCATCTTATTCCCATCTGACTCCTTATAGACCACCAGTAGGGGTTATAGACCTCCAGTAGGGGTTATAGACCTCCAGTAGGGGTTATAGAACTCCAATAGGGGTTATAGACCTCCAGTAGGGGTTATACACCTCCAGTAGGGGTTATACACCTCCATATTTACTCCCACTGAAGCTGGGCTGAGGTTGGGTGAGGGACTGGGGTGAGGGTGTGGGGTGAGGGTGTGGGGTGAGGGTGTGGGGTGAGGGACTGGGGTGAGGGTGTGGGGTGAGGGACTGGGGTGAGGGACTGGGGTGAGGGTGTGGGGTGAGGGTGTGGGGTGAGGGACTGGGGTGAGGGTGTGGGGTAAGGGTGTGGGGTGAGGGACTGGGGTGAGGGTGTGGGGTGAGGGTGTGGGGTGAGGGTGTGCATCTTCTCTCTGTCTCTTCCTGTAGGTGAAACTCCACCAATGGAGCATCACCACCCCAGGAACCACTGAAAACCAATTAGAGTTTAAGGAATGGACATTTAGAGTATTTTGAAGCTTGCTCTGGGACACACAGTCCTATAACTGTCTCACTTACTGGCATCACCCAGGGAACAATAGTCTGGCTATGATGCTAATTATGGACTCCAGACTAGCTCCAAGCATCAGAGTTTGTACAGATGACACCATGTCTGGACCAATGTCTCCATTCCTCCTGAGCTGAATGAGATGACATATGGGGCAAAATGCTAGAAAAGCAAATACATCACATGTGGACATAGTTCATGTGATCTCCACACTGAGACTGAGTTTCTGTTCTCTGACAATTAAAAGAACAAGGGAGAGATAGGGGGAGTGAAAGAGAGATTAAGCATTTCTGATAACTCCTTCATTCACCAAGTCTCAGTGGATCCTGCTGCTAATCACGTGACAGTGTGTATCGCAGGATCGTCCCTGGTGTTTTCAGAACACACACAGCCTCCAGGCCTGTCATGAGCCCATTTAAGATAAAATAATTATATTATACCTTTTTATTATTATTTATGTGGATTATTAAAGTGTGTTCCTTTCAGCACAGCACAGAGGTGAAGCCATTACTGAATACATTGCTTGGAAGTGTAGCTGGCCTTGATGTTGTAGTTAGATGGTGGAGGAGAGGAGGAGAGGAGGGTTGAGGCGGTGGGAGGGATGGGGGCTGAGCTGTGTGGAGAGAGACACCAGGGTGAAGACCTACTCATGTGCTTTGACAGGGCTGTCAGCAAAACACAGACATCAAAAAAGAGAGTGGGAAGAGAAAGAGAGAAAGGGGGAGAGAGAGTGGGGAGGAGAGAGAGAGAAAGGAGGAGAGAGAGTGGGGAGGAGAGAGAGAGAAAGGGGAGAGAGAGTGGGGAGGAGAGAGAGAGAAAGGGGAGAGAGAGTGGGGAGGAGAGAAAAAGGGGGAGAGAGTGGGGAGGAGAAAGAAAGAAAGGGGGAGAGAGAGTGGGGAGGAGAGAGAGAGAAAGGGGAGAGAGAGTGGGGAGGAGAGAGAGAGAAAGGGGAGAGAGAGTGGGGAGGAGAGAAAAAGGGGGAGAGAGTGGGGAGGAGAGAGAAATGGGGAGAGAGAGTGGGGAGGAGAGAGAGAGAAAGGAGGAGAGAGAGTGAGGAGGAGAGAGAGGGAAAGGAGGAGAGAGAGGGAAAGGAGGAGAGAGAGTGAGGAGGAGAGAGAAAGAGGGAGAGAGAGTGGGGAGGAGAAAGAGAGAAAGGGGGAGAGAGAGTGGGGAGGAGAGAGAGAGAAAGAGGGAGAGAGAACGTGAACCAGTGTTCTGAGTGGTTATAGTTATCTAATGGAATAGATGATTATTTGATGATAATGGGTTCAACCAACATTTTCCCAAATGGAATGCTCTGAGACACATACATGTCACCATGGTGACATACTTCTAAACATGCTTGAACGAACCTCTGAGCAACATCAATACTGGATGTTACTGAGAAACACAAGAAAAACAACCATGAAAAGGTGCTCACACACATACACACAGATGGACACCCACACACGCAAATACAGATACACACACATACAAATCATAACACAGTCATACATGTTGGGGGAAATTGATTTTAAATGACATTCCCACTGTTTGTCAGGCACTGTCCAGGTACAGGCTGGTGAAATGTGCTGCATCATTTCCTGGCACTTTAACAGCTGTGGTTCAGCTGTCAGAAAAGGCAGGAACCTTTTCAAGGCTTGAAAGTCAGTGAGAAGTTTGTCCAGGGAGAGTTTTTAGTTGTTTGAAAAAATGAAAGCAAAACGCGGGGGCAGCTGCTGTGAAGACGCTCCCTCTGAGCCCTTTTCCAAATGTCATCCATAATTGCGTGTTCACTGTTGCTCCTGTGAGCCATGCTGATGTTCCTTGACATCAGCTTGCAGGAGGCTCATCAGGAGTGAATCCTCCATGTGGGGCTGGGGGTTGGAGGAGACCACCACTGTTACACTGAGGGAGGAAGAGGAGGAGAGGGAAGAGGAAGGATGAAGAGTCCCACAGATGTGGTCTTGAACTCAACAGCAGCTAATGTTATAACCTTTGCGATTGGACTCCTGTTTATGTATTTGGTGTGTGTGTGTGTGTGCAAATGTGCATGCATACGTTTTTTTGTATTTGTGTATGAAAGCATAGTTAGTTTGAATGTTTGATTTAGAATATTGGACGTTCAAGTGTGTTTGTATTTGTGTGTGTGACAATGTGTGTGTGTTCCACTCCATACAGCACCATCCCTGATGTGTTCGCAGCTCCAGGCTGGAGGATACACAGCTGTCACTTAGCTGTCTAAGGTTATTAGTCTACAGAGACATGTACAACCTTTCGCCTTGAAACTGGAATTTGAACGTTGTGTTTCTATTATGTAGAGTGAATATGCTCTGAGAGAATGGATGAACCTGAGTCAGTCAGTCACGTATCTGCCCTGATCTATACTGTGTTTTCACCACCACTCGTCTCCTGTGCCACATTGCATCTGCTCTGTAAAAATAGCCCACATGGAAAGCTGTGGTATTGAGCGAGCTATTTATAGGAAACCCATGGAAACCAATTTATTTCTCCAATGATCTTTCGGAAGCTCAGACTGCATAATGTCCCAGTGTGACATGTGTGGAGGGAGGGGGGTGGGGTGGAGGGGGGGGGGGTGGAGGAAGGGAGAGGGGGGAAATGGACCCCTGATGAGCTAACTGGACCAGGATGCTCAGATGCGTATGGTGGGGTAAGGAAGGGAGGGAGAGAGGGAGGGAGACAGGGAGGGAAAGAGGGAGGCAGGCGGGGTGGGAGGAGGACGGGGAGCGAGGCAGTCATGGAGGCAGGGAGGGAGACGGAGGCAGGAAGGGAGGCAGGCAGGCAGGGGGGAAACAGGGAGGGAGGCAGGGAGGGAGACATGGAGGGAGGGAGGTAACGAGGGAGGCAGGGAGAGGGTAAGGGACAAATGGAGGCAGGAAGGGAGGGAGGCAGGGACTGAGTAGAACTTTTCTTGTTGTTATAGGGGTCCTTGCACAGCCTAACCTACATGAGCTAGCCTAACCTCATATGTCCTCATATGGTGACTCGCCAGTGTTGTTGTTTTCTTGCTTTATTGCTCGCAATCGTGTTATGCTTTCATAGCTCTTCCCTTGGCACTTATTGGTTCTCACGATGTATGTTTCACAATCTAAAAGCCCACTGTGTTCAGGGTCTATCACGTTGCTATGCTCAGTGACCGTAAAGCTCTCTCTTGTAAGTTGCTTTGAATAGAAGCGTCTGCTAAATGAAGGAATGTACATTTAAATGTACATGAACTAGCCTAACCTACATAAACTAGCCTAACTTACATAAACTAGCCTAACTTACATGAGCTAGCCTAACTTACATAAACTAGCCTAACATGAGCTAGCCTAACTTACATGAGCTAGCCTAACCTACATAAACTAGCCTAACTTACATGAGCTAGCCTAACCTACATGAGCTAGCCTAACTTACATAAACTAGCCTAACTTACATGAGCTAGCCTAACCTACATGAGCTAGCCTAACTTACATAAACTAGCCTAACTTACATAAACTAGCCTAACTTACATAAACTAGCCTAACATGAGCTAGCCTAACTTACATGAGCTAGCCTAACCTACATGAGCTAGCCTAACTTACATAAACTAGCCTAACTTACATGAGCTAGCCTAACCTACATGAGCTAGCCTAACTTACATAAACTAGCCTAACTTACATAAACTAGCCTAACTTACATAAACTAGCCTAACATGAGCTAGCCTAACTTACATGAGCTAGCCTAACCTACATGAGCTAGCCTAACTTACATAAACTAGCCTAACTTACATAAACTAGCCTAACATGAGCTAGCCTAACTTACATGAGCTAGCCTAACTTACATGAACTAGCCTAACTTACATGAACTAGCCTAACCTACATAAACTAGCCTAACTTACATGAACTATGATGCATGAGCAGTGATACCATGAGCAGTTCCCCCCTGGCCCCTTCCCCAGAGCAGTTCCCCCTGGCCCCCTCCCCAGAGCAGTTCCCCCCTGGCCCCCTCCCCAGAGCAGTTCCCCCCTGGCCCCCTCCCCAGAGCAGTTCCCCCCTGGCCCCCTCCCCAGAGCAGTTCCCCCCTGGCCCCCTCCCCAGAGCAGTTCCCCCCTGGCCCCCTCCCCAGAGCAGTTCCCCCCTGCCCCCCTCCCCAGAGCAGTTCCCCCTGCCCCCCTCCCCAGAGCAGTTCCCCCCTGGCCCCCTCCCCAGAGCAGTTCCCCCCTGGCCCCCTCCCCAGAGCAGTTCCCCCTGGCCCCCTCCCCAGAGCAGTTCCCCCCTGGCCCCCTCCCAGAGCAGTTCCCCCCTGGCCCCCTCCCCATGGAGAGTGGACTGGATAATGGTTACAAAGAGGTTGGAAATGTACAAAACAGAGATGAAAGGAGCCCACAGCCAGGTGCAGAGCTGTGAGACTGCAGCTTTCATCTACATGTTCAAAAGCCTGCTTGTCCTGCAGACAATCCCACGCTACACCAGACGCTGCATATAGACCTGGCTGATTATCCAGCGTTACCTGATGGGACTGATATGGAACAAGACACCTTTGGTCAATTAGGTTTTATAAGCATTGTTCATTTGTAAAATCCTGTTCTGATTACGTTAATTTAGTCTCTCATCTTTGAGGACAGTTTCCACATGTAATGAAAGTCTGCATGGTAGCACACGCTACCATGCTGCACCCTGCACGCTTCCATGCTGCACCCTGCACGCTACCATGCTGCACCCTGCACGCTTCCATGCTGCACCCTGCACGCTACCATGCTGCACCCTGCACGCTACCATGCTGCACCCTGCACGCTTCCATGCTGCACCCTGCACGCTACCATGCTGCACCCTGCACGCTTCCATGCTGCACCCTGCACGCTACCATGCTGCACCCTGCACGCTTCCATAAAGCATGCTGCACAATACACACACCTTTATACACACACCCTGATACACACACACACTGACACACACAACCTGATACACACACACACCCTGATATACACACACACACACACCCTAATACAAACACCCTGACACACAAACACACCCTGACACATACACACACCCTGATACATACACCCTGATACACACACTCTGAAACACACACACCCTGATACACACATTCTGAAACACACACACCCTGACACACACACACACACACACACACACACACACCCTGATACACACACTCTGATAAACACACTCTAATACCAGTTGTGCTTCTCAGACAGAGTTGATGCAGGATAGTGGTGGTGGTGACACCCATGTGAAGGCATGTCTCTGTATCTCTCCACCTGTAGTTTAGAGCATTTATCACCCTGACTCTTCCTAGAGATAACATGGCATGTTTGGAGAGCACTTACTAATCCAAGGTTTGACTGTCTTCAGGTGGCGTCTGTACAGGATAGGATTAGGTTAGGTTGGGTTCATGAGCAGGACTGGAAGCACCCTCTGTCTGTGCACTCAGATTAGATCATTTGTATGGACTTGGTGTCATGTGAGACATAACACTCCCTCTCTCCCTCTCTCGCTCTCTCTCTCTCTCTCTCTCTCTCTCTCTAATTGTATCTGTCTCACTCTATCTTACTGAGTCTCTCTCTCTCCTGCTCGCTTCTTCTCATTCTCACACAGTTTTGTGATAAATTCCCCCTGTCAGTATAACTGCTTATCACATCCCACACAGTCTCCCTGCAAAGGAATCTGTCTGATACAATCTCACTTTCTAACGAGTGAAAATGTTGCTTCCATCACAGACAAAAGAGCAACTACTAACTCTGACTGCATGGTCTTAATGCACTTACACAATATCCTTGCCATCCTGAATCCTCCTCACCAGAAAATCTGCCATCCATAAATGAATAACAAACCCTAACCCACTGGATAATTAACCCTAACACACTAGATGAACAAGAAGCTGTGGAGAAGGTCTGGCGCTGAACAGGAAGCTGTGAAGATGGTCTGGTGCTGAACAGGAAGCTGTGGAGAGGGTCTGGTGCTGAACAGGAAGCTGTGGAGAGGGTCTGGTGCTGAACAGGAAGCTGTGAAGATGGTCTGGTGCTGAACAGGAAGCTGTGGAGAGAATCTGGTGCTGAACAGGAAGCTGTGGAGAGGGTCTGGTGCTGAACAGGAAGCTGTGGAGAGAATCTGGTGCTGAACAGGAAGCTGTGGAGAGAATCTGGTGCTGAACAGGAAGCTGTGGAGAGGGTCTGGTGCTGAACAGGAAGCTGTGGAGAGGGTCTGGTGCTGAACAGGAAGCTGTGGAGAGAATCTGGTGCTGAACAGGAAGCTGTGGAGAGGGTCTGGTGCTGAACAGGAAGCTGTGGAGAGGGTCTGGTGCTGAACAGGAAGCTGTGGAGAGGGTCTGGTGCTGAACAGGAAGCTGTGAAGATGGTCTGGTGCTGAACAGGAAGCTGTGGAGAGGGTCTGGTGCTGAACAGGAAGCTGTGGAGAGGGTCTGGTGCTGAACAGGAAGCTGTGGAGAGAATCTGGTGCTGAACAGGAAGCTGTGGAGAGGGTCTGGTGCTGAACAGGAAGCTGTGGAGAGAATCTGGTGCTGAACAGGAAGCTGTGGAGAGGGTCTGGTGCTGAACAGGAAGCTGTGGAGAAGGTCTGGTGCTGAACAGGAAGCTGTGGAGAGGGTCTGGTGCTGAACAGGAAGCTGTGGAGAAGGTCTGGTGCTGAACAGGAAGCCCCTACCTGGTTCAGATGGGGACAGAGAGTGATGTAGATCTGGAGTCAGAGCCAGACAGTAATGGAAGCTGAGGACAGGAGCAGGCGCTGCAGTCAAGCAATTTAAGGAAGCTCAATAAGTCATGACCCTGATGTTTTATCAATCATGAGGCACTCAGATGAACACTATGTGCAGTGACAGACACAGGCAGCACACCATTAAGCACAAATTCCCAAGGTAACAGAGCTCACTCCAGCTTTTAAACACAAGACACTTTCCTCACCTGGTGAAACTGTGTGTTAGGTAACACACTTGTGTTTGGTAACAACACCACCTGTTGCAGTAACCTACCTCACTGTTTCTGTCTTCCTGCCTGAAGGTCGGACCACATCATGTTACCAAATGATCTAGATTTCATAAGGTTTCTACTCATTACATTATTCTAATGGTCATACAGTGGAACTATTTAGACACTGAATGTTCTCTGGGTCTTCAATGTTCTGCTGAGGGGGGTTAGGGGTCTGCTGAGTGGGGTTGGGGGTCTACTCAGTGGAGGTGGGGTGTCTGCTGAGTGGAGGTGGGGGTCTGCTGAGGGGGGTTGGGTGGTGGAGGAGGTTGAGTAGGCTGGCTGTGATTTACCCAAAGGTGGCTGGTTACAGGGTCAGTGTCTGAGTAGAGATGACACTTGGGGAGAAGGGGGGAGGAGGAGAGAGGAGAAGGGAGCAAGGGGGGAGGAGGGCAGAATGAAACATCCTCGATTAAATCCTCGAACAGAGTCTGAGGGAGTCTGAGGAACAGTGTCAGGAGGAGCGGGGGGGGTGTTGAGTTCTGTATTTCAGATGAGAGCAGGAGCCCCTTCCCTTCCAGAGTCTAGGGGCGGAGCCTCAGTCTTGCGATTCACCACGTCACAGCTCATGACCTGGAGCCTGCCTACAAGGAGACACCTGGAACCTGCCGCTGGAACACCCCCTACAAGGAGACACCTGGAACCTGCCGCTGGAACACCCCCTACAAGGAGACACCTGGAACCTGCCGCTGGAACACCCCCTACAAGGAGACACCTGGAACCTGCCGCTGAAACACCCCCTACAAGGAGACACCTGGAACCTGCCGCTGGAACACCCCCTACAAGGAGACACCTGGAACCTGCCGCTGGAACACCCCCTACAAGGAGACACCTGGAACCTGCCGCTGAAACACCCCCTACAAGGAGACACCTGGAACCTGCCGCTGGAACACCCCCTACAAGGAGACACTTCGGAGAATGAGGAGCGCTTGCAACAGAGCTGAGTCATGTTGACATGGTGACATGGAGCACAGTCCAGGGTGATGAGAGGAGGAACCAAGGAGGGTTTTGAGATCTTCAGTCTGATGACCATCTCAGCCTGGTGATAATCTCAGCCTGATGACCATCTCAGTCTGGTGATCATCTCAGTCTGGTGATCATCTCAGTCTGGTGATCATCTCAGCATGGTGACCATCTCAGCCTAGTGATCATCTCAGTCTGGTGATCATCTCAGTCTGATGACCATCTCAGTATGGTAATTATCTCAGTCTGGTGATCATCTTAGTCTGGTGATAATCTCAGTCTGGTGATCATCTCAGCATGGTGACCATCTCAGCCTAGTGATCATCTCAGTCTGGTGATCATCTCAGTCTGATGACCATCTCAGTATGGTAATCATCTCAGTCTGGTGATCATCTCAACATGGTGATCATCTCAGCATGGTGCTCATCTCAGCCTGATGACCATCTCAGCATGGTGATCATCTCAGCCTGATGACCATCTCAGCATGGTGATCATCTCAGCATGGTGATCATCTCAGCATGGTGATCATCTCAGTCTGGTGACCATCTTAGTCTGGTGACCATCTCAGCATGGTGATCATCTCAGCCTAGTGATCATCTCAGCCTAGTGATCATCTCAGTCTGGTGACCATCTCAGCATGGTGATCATCTCAGTCTGGTGATCATCTCAGCATGGTGACCATCTTAGTCTGGTGACCATCTCAGCATGGTGATCATCTCAGCCTAGTGATCATCTCAGTCTGGTGATCATCTCAGCATGGTGATCATCTCAGTCTGGTGATCATCTCAGCATGGTGATCATCTCAGTCTGGTGAGGTCACACAGAAACAGTGAACAAACTTCTAAATCATTGTAATCTTTTTTATTGCCCAGGTCACTTAAAACTTGCTTCTACATGGAGCATGATTCAGGATTCGTTGATAACTGGTCTTGTTTCTGGGCCAGACCTGGCTTGTTGAAAAGTGACGGACTCCACCCGAGCTGGAGAGGTGCTTTTCTTTTGTTTAGAAACATTGAAGCTATTTTAGTGCAGACCTGACACTCATTAGAACAAGCCAGTCCACAGTCTCTTAGAGAGGCTGATAAGTCTGGGGCGATGTGTGCGGGACCCGATAGCTTAGCTTGTAGTGTAGCCAGTGGGGTTCCTGATGTAGTTTTTCCCATTGAGACGGTGTCGGTCCCCCGCTACTTTTCAAAAAAGATTCTGCCTGTTTAATGTTGGGAATTATTCCAATTTATCTTATGTACAGCCTTGTTCTCCTGTTGTCAGCACTCCTAAATCTGCTGCTACGAATGTCATATCTTCAGAGGAAACATCTAAGACTGAAGCTGTTGTAAAGCCACACTGGAATATTGGACTCCTAAATATCAGATCCCTACCCACAAAGGCTGTTTTGATTAATGATCTGATATCTGAATGCAGCCTGGACCTGATTGGACTCACCGAAACCTGCTTAAAACCTGATGAATATTCTCCTCTGAATGCATCGTCACCTCCGGATTTCACGTACTCGCATATCCCTCGTGTGTGTGTTGTGAAAGGTGGTGATGTTGCTATGATCTATAAAGCCAGTTCCAATTTAAGCCTAAAAGCTCTGAACACCTTCAAAACATTTGAAATAATATGCATGAAGCCACCAACCTTCTCCCTAGTCAGTTTTTCTGGGAGTTTTTCCTTGTCTTCCTTGAGGGTTTAGGTTGGTTGAGGGGCAGTTCTATGGGCATATGTGAAGCCCTTAGTGACATTGCTTGTAAAAAGGGCTGTATAAATAAATGTTGATTTGATTTGATAGTGAATCATCTGACATGTCATGTCACAACTTTTAATGTCATGTCTGTACTGAAAGATGCCAGTGTCTTTAGTGTGAGCTACATAGAGCATCCTGCAACCATGAGCAACAACTAACACCATGAACAACAAAAGAATGATGATATTTTATTTTAAACTGAGTGACACCAATGATTAATCAAACATAAATGGGTTTAGAAAGAGCAGAAAGACAGAGAACCTGCATGTTGGAGATAAAGCTGGAGATAAATAATGCAGATTTCTATTAAACAAGACACTGTCTGATAAGCAGGACTACATTATTGATTCCTGTCTCTGCTGCTGAGACAAGAACTTCAGGGTTCCAATTTGACTAAAAAAACAAAGTAGGAATCTGTTAATCTTAGTTCTGATGCAAGAGATTCTGTGGAAGAGACAGTGAACAATCATCTGGTGTTCAGGCTTCTGGTTCAACTGGACTTCAACACTACTGAACACTCAATCATCAGCTGGTCTGGTAAGTTGATCAGGAGGTTCCAGTACAGACCCACACTACATACAGTCTACAGACCACACTACATACAGACCCACAGACCCACACTACATACAGTCTACAGACCCACACAACATACAGTCTACAGACCCACACTACATACAGTCTAGAGACCCACACTACATACAGTCTACAGACCCACACTACATACAGTCTACAGACCCACACTACATACAGTCTACAGACCCACACTACATACAGACCCATAGACACAGAGAGTCAACAGACCCACACTACATACAGTTCACAGACTCACATTACATACAGTCTACAGACCCAAACTACATACAGTCTACATACTCACACTACATACAGTCTACATACTCACACTACATACAGTCTACATATCCATACTACAGACAGTTTACAGACCCACACTACAGACGGTCGACAGACCCACACTACATACAGGTCTACATACTGTATAGTCTAGAAGTTAGATTATTTTGTTAATATGCATAAGTCACTCTGTAACAATGAACAACAGTTACTCTGTAACAGCAGTCCCTATGTAACCACACAGTACCAGGAGAGATGACTGACCCGTGTTAGGTGTAGCCCCAGTACCAGGAGAGAAGACTGACCTGTGTTAGGTGTAGCGTACGCCCCAGTACCAGGAGAGATGCCTGACCCGTGTTAGGTGTAGCTCCAGTACCAGAGAGAAGACTGACCTGTGTTAGGTGTAGCCCCAGTACCAGCAGAGATGATTGTGTCATGCTGTAATTTGGAGCTTCATCCCACACTTTCAACAAGCAGCACCACTCTGCCAATCATCTGAGGGAGAGCTCCTCCAGTCCCAGGGCCTTTTTTAGCCCATAATCAACACCCTGCAGACACGCTGTCTGTGGAGCAGCCTGCATCACACACCTGAGTCTGGAGATCTGGGGCCCTAGCACATCATTCACCCGCCTCAGATGTTTTTTTCATTATGGAAGATTCTAGTGATTCTTTGTTCTGAATGTATTCCCTCATTAGACAGTGCAAAGGACATCGTGTTAGTTAAAGTGAGGACCGCTGTTGAAGAAAGTGTTTTGTCCGTCTCTTCATAAACGGAGTGACAGCTCAGTTGAGTTCTGGATTAAATACGTATTTAACAACCTGCAGATTGGGAGAGAAATGACCAGACCTCTGGCAACAAAATGAAGACAGTACAAAGCTTAGGTCTCAATCATGTCTCTCTCCCGGACGAAGGCAAGAGAGCATTCTTTTATAGGGCACAAGAATGTAAACATAGATAGTGACAGTCAGGCGGTAATTACGTTACAACAGTCTTCATAGAAGGTGTGTTCAGTAGTGATTAATATAAGTACATAGGAAATCAAATTTCTTCCACACCGCTGTCCTTGTTTATCAACTTCCATAAACCTATATTCATAGATTTTATTTCAAGCCTTATACCCATCTTTAGTGTATTCCAAACATTGTGTTTGTTTTGTGTAACCTCCATTACTCAGCACATCCCTACAGGATAACATCCATCTGATGAGGAGCAGGATGGGCCTCGCTGGCCTGACGCTGCTGACAGTTCAAGTGCTGCTATATAAATGAATGTCTGGGCCACTTATCCCACTAATCTCTGGGAGCTTTGGACTGGAATCTGGTGTGACTGTCTATCAACTGTTTACAGAGCAGTACAGAAAACTGCTCTTCTACTTTTATTGCTGTACTATTCATTCCAGCAGTTGTTTGTCCTCTAAGAACTGGCGGTTAACAGAATATTCATCTAGTAACAACAGTGTCATGATACAGATCTGTTTTCATCAAACTGAACAAAAGAACAATAGAAAGTATGAGCGGGTCTGTGTTGCAGCTCCAGGATGCTGTGCTAGTCTGGGGCTACAGCACAGGGAAGGTGCTTCACTGCGGGATCTCAAACTGCCAGTGAGACGATCTGGGGAGCGATTCCCTGGGCTCGTTAATGAAACAATCCCACTGTGCTGGAGGAAAACACTCTGAATATCATGCAACCTGCTGTTTTGACCTAAAACTGTATTTTCAGAGCCATCACTGCATAATAGATGTAGCTGTCAAATGAATCCTCAATCAGTCAAATGTAATGGCTGCTTTTCTGTCTTCCCTGCAACAAGAAGCAGTGACATCAGTTCCACCAGAGGCTCCGCATTGTTGAAAATAAGAAATGTAAAAAATTATAAAATAACCCAAAACTGTTTTAAGGCTGTTTATTATCCCCTGAACTAAACAAATACAATTACTGTAAAAAAGTTTAATGTCTGTGGCCTTTTCACAGGAAATATCCTACCTGCTGCAAATCAACCTAAAACATTTAAGATCTCAAGGAAAGAATCACAGGAAAACAGCTGCTGCATCAGTGCAGTGACATCAGGGGAACATGGTCTGATGGAAACAGTCAAGACAGAACCTATTCTTCCCAGTCAGGGGTGTTAATAGACTATAAATGGGATCTCAGTATGAGACTGTTCACTGATTATCCATTCAGTGTGATGTTCATGCATACACATCCTGTCACAGATGGGTAGAAATAGGTCTGATCCGCTGTCTGCCCTCGGAGAGACTCAACTTAGAATATTTAAAAATAATTCACTGCTCTAGAATAGACATAAGTAAAGCTTCAAAAGTAGAACATAATTAATGAATATGTGTGGACACATTTGCTCTAGTTAATTGAGGAATCTCTCCCTCTCTTTTTTCTTTCTCTCTCCCTCTCGCTTCCTTTCTCTCTCTCTCTCTAGAAATAGATTGTTAACTGAACTGTGAAGTCAGGTGGCTGAGTGTTTAGGGCGTCGCACGAGTGATCAGAAGGTCCTCAGTAACTGAACACTGAATGTAGTTCAACAATGAAAAGAGACTTTTGGCCAAACACACCAAATATTTATACTAAATCCTTCTTTATATGTTAATGCATTAATAACATTCAGCTAACCAACTGTGGCACTAAGATCAGTGTCCTCCAGCCTCTAACATTTTCAGGATAATGTAACCATGCACACCTACACAGGTGCTGGCATGTTTTCAGGATAATGTAACCAGGCACGTCTACACAGGTGCTAGCATGTCTTCAGGATAATGTAACCATGCACACCTACACAGGTGCTGGGATGTCTGTATTTGATTTGGCTGTATTTGATTTGGCTGTATTTGATTTGGCTGTATTTGATTTGGGTCAGCCACTGTGGATGAGACAGTTCTATTAGGGACATGTGTGTTCTCATATCTAAACTACTTCAGCTACTTTCAAGTGATGTTTCTGTTCACCCAGATACCCAGCCTGGCCTGTCCTCTGGAGCCGGAATGAAGGATCACCAGCCTGGCCTCTGGAGCAGGAGTGAAGGGTCACCAGCCTGGCCTGCCCTCTGGAGCAGGAGTGAAGGGTCACCAGCCTGGCCTGCCCTCTAGAGCAGGAGTGAAGGGTCACCAGCCTGGCCTGCCCTCTAGAGCAGGAGTGAAGGGTCACCAGCCTGGCCTCTGGAGCAGGAGTGAAGGGTCACCAGCCTGGCCTGCCCTCTAGAGCAGGAGTGAAGGGTCACCAGCCTGGCCTCTGGAGCAGGAGTGAAGGGTCACCAGCCTGGCCTGCCCTCTGGAGCAGGAGTGAAGGGTCACCAGCCTGCCCTCTAGAGCAGGAGTGAAGAGTCACCAGCCTGCCCTCTGGAGCAGAAGTGAAGGGTCACCAGCCTGGCCTGCCCTCTGGAGCAGGAGTGAAGGGTCACCAGCCTGCCCTCTAGAGCAGGAGTGAAGAGTCACCAGCCTGCCCTCTGGAGCAGGAGTGAAGGGTCACCAGCCTGGCCTGCCCTCTGGAGCAGGAGTGAAGGGTCACCAGCCTGCCCTCTGGAGCAGGAGTGAAGGGTCACCAGCCTGCCCTCTGGAGCAGGAGTGAAGGGTCACCAGCCTGGCCTGCCCTCTGGAGCAGGAGTGAAGGGTCACCGGCCTGCCCTCTGGAGCAGGAGTGAAGGGTCACCAGCCTGCCCTCTGGAGCAGGAGTGAAGGGTCACCAGCCTGGCCTGCCCTCTGGAGCAGGAGTGAACAGGAGCGTTTTGGAGGAAGTGAGTCGATGGAAGACAATTGACCTCCACATGAGGAACCCAGGTGGCTCATCAGACTCCAGCAGATTGTGCAGAGTTCTGTCATGGCTGACAAGATGACGCTGAGGAAGGAACTCCCCTGGGGAGCGGGGAGCTAGGTGAACCACGACCTCAATACAACAGATGCTTTTGCTGAGGGGAAAGAGGATGTATAATGGTTGAACGGCCACAGGCCATCCCCAGAGAAACTAAAAAGTATTATCTAAATAACTGGACACAAACATGACAAAGGAAAAGGATGAGGACAGATTGAGCCCTCATTTCCTTCAGTGTATCTAATGACTAAAATGCTTTTTAATATTCATTTATGAATTGTATCAAAGACTGAAACAGAATGCAGGGTTAGAGGGTTAGAGACCTGCCTGTGGTCTGCAGGGTTAGAGACCTGCCTGTGGTCTGCAGGGTTAGAGACCTGCCTGTGGTCTGCAGGGTTAGAGACCTGCCTGTGGTCTGCAGGGTTAGAGACCTGCCAGTGGTCTGCAGGGTTAGAGACCTGCCTGTGTTCTGCAGGGTTAGAGACCTGCCTGTGGTCTGCAGGGTTAGAGACCTGCCTGTGGTCTGCAGGGTTAGAGACCTGCCTGTGGTCTGCAGGGTTAGAGACCTGCTTGTGGTCTGCAGGGTTAGAGACCTGCCTGTGGTCTGCAGGGTTAGAGACCTGCCTGTGGTCTGCAGGGTTAGAGACCTGCTTGTGGTCTGCAGGGTTAGAGACCTGCCTGTGGTCTGCAGGGTTAGAGACCTGCCTGTGGTCTGCAGGGTTAGAGACCTGCTTGTGGTCTGCAGATCGATGCACAGTCAGAGTGTGAATCCCATGTGACTCGTATGAAAATGCAGCATGTCCCTCTGAGTCCCGTGGGTGACTCACATGTCACGCCAGCTTACGTCACAGGAAGATCAATATGACCTGATGACCTCACCAAGAGAGAGACTAGGTCTGCATGGTGCCTCAGGTAGGTTAACTAGCTCTGCTAGTCTGCATGGTGCCTCAGGTAGGTTAACTAGGTCTGCTAGTCTGCATCGTGCCTCAGGTGGGTTAACCAGGTCTGCTAGTCTGCATGATGCCTCAGGTAGGTTAACCAGGTGTGCGTGGTGCCTCAGGTAGGTTAACCAGGTCTGCAAGTCTGCATGGTGCCTCAGGTAGGTTAACTAGGTCTGCTAGTCTGCATCGTGCCTCAGGTGGGTTAACCAGGTCTGCTAGTCTGCATGATGCCTCAGGTAGGTTAACCAGGTGTGCGTGGTGCCTCAGGTAGGTTAACCAGGTCTGCAAGTCTGCATGGTGCCTCAGGTAGATTAACTAGGTCTGCATGGTGCCTCAGGTAGGTTAACCAGGTGTGCATGGTGCCTCAGGTAGGTTAACTAGGTCTGCATGGTGCCTCAGGTAGGTTAACCAGGTGTGCTAGTCTGCATGGTGCCTCAGGTAGGTTAACTAGGTCTGCATGGTGCCTCAGGTAGGTTAACCAGGTGTGCTAGTCTGCATGGTGCCTCAGGTAGGTTAACTAGGTCTGCATGGTGCCTCAGGTAGGTTAACTAGGTCTGCATGGTGCCTCAGGTAGGTTAACCAGGTGTGCTAGTCTGCATGGTGCCTCAGGTAGGTTAACTAGGTCTGCTAGTCTGCATGGTACTTTCTGTTACACAAATAATATTTAAAGTCACATACTATATGTATCATATATAAATGTTACAACATGAAATATACCCTAGAACTATAAATCTAAACATATATTTTACGATAGTGATTTTGAGGGTATTGTTATTTATGATAATGCTTCATAAAATCAACCAGTACTGAATTTAAAAGAGTTTTAATTACAGCATTAATTTATTCCAATTAACAAGATGTACTACTTTTTATCTACCACCCATGCAATTACACACTCTTGAAATGTACAATTTTCATTAGGAAACAATTTGGTTTACATTGGTTTAAATAATATTGCATATTGTATGCAAAAACACATACAACGTGCAATTTCAACATTCTGCCCCAACAATATTCAACACATGACTGCATTTTGCAGTAAAGGACATTTGCCACTATCATGGCAATAAGCTACTGCGTGACAACATGTACATGAACTCTATACAGCGCTGTGTGAATGAGTAACGTTTACAAAGAATAAAATCTTAAATAACACAATCCATGACGATTTGGAGGTCGTTAAAAAGAGGCATTTTTTCCATTTCAGCCTCTGAAAAATATTATCATGAAAAACATGTGAAGTCACCTGCCTGATCCGAATATAATATTTTTTTTCTTGTTTTCAACAACTGACCATCAATACACCAGAAAACTGATAAAGGTTCGAATGTGATTACTTGTGATTCCTTGACCATTTTCTTTCCTTTCTTCTGTTCGCTCAGACAGTTTTTTTGCCAACAACTTTTCCACAGCAGTCTTCATCAATAAGATCCTACAATGACTGCCTCCACTTCTTTAGATGGTCTCCTGTCCGTCACTAAGAAGTTGATCATTCCTTCTGACTTGATGAGAAGGTTGCAGCCCAGAAAGAAGATGCCAAAGACCACAGTGAGAGATAAGACACACATCACTGCTATCTGCACCACCCTCATGATGAACAGACTCCTCTCATCTGCTGTGATAAAGCTGTTATCAAAGCTGTTATCAGTCACCATGGACGACAAGTTACAGCAGAACAGCTCCTCTGTCCTGTTCAACAGCCCGCTGTCCGTCTGGTTCAGTCCGGTAGAATTCATCTCCACTTCTGAACTTCAAAATGTCACCGACAATTTGATCCGATAAAGATAAACTAGAAAACAATCTGATAAATTCCTGACAAGTGAAGTAAAAAATGAGGAAAAGCAGAAGATCGAACGAGCTTTTTCCCAAGTGCGGCTATTTTCGGGTGTATGAACTTCCTCTGTGTTTGCATTACTGGAGGTTTCTAAGTGTTCCCAGCTCATATATGCTGTTCTGCACCCTGGTTGTTCTACCTGGGTGAGACCATCTCACCATGGACAGAAAGGTTGGAAAATCACAGGAAACAGAACAACAGCGCCACCTGCAGCAGGATTACTGAACAGCCTAAAGAGCCCAGTGACACTTTCTGTCAGCCTAAAAACTAAACACTGGGAATTACAATCAAACACTAGGCCAGTGGGCCTATTTTAATGAAGAGACCTTCGACTGCATCAGGTCGACCTCAACATTTAGGAATCTCATTCGTGTTTTATGCTCAAAATTACAGTAAGCTACATATTCCATTTTATTGCGTGTAAACATCTGATATAGTTCAAAATATAGCTGCAAGCAGCAATGGCGGGTTCTTCCTCAGCATTGCAAATCATTACAAATTTGTATGTATTGTATGTATGTCTTTCAATACAACTGTATTTCAATCAAACTGGAGCAATGGCTGACTTGGGGGAGACCGGGGAGTGTTGTAACACCGGGTTAGTTGTAACACGGGGTTACTGTCAGTTTGGCCAATTAGAAAAGAGCTACAGTGATGTCATCAATATCGTAGACTTCCATTTCCATTTCAAGGTCACATGAAAAGTGGCATGTCTCTGTTAGCAACACTGAATTTTACAACCAAAAAACTGATTTTCAGGTAAGAAAGTATTTTTTTCAATCCACATAGTTTTTTGTCTATTGATAATTCTATTGTAGATGCAAAGTTGCAATTTATATTACCTAAAGTAACCGTTTCTCTAGTTTAATTTGATGCTCATTATTCATGCTAACTTCAAACCCACATACCTTAGCTATGTAATGGCTGGTTGTTGTGGGGATAGTTGTAACAGGAGGAACTCTTGACATAGTATTTAACAGAAACAGAAAGTTTTTTTTTGTTAGAGAATAGAGGTAGAGAATAGAGGTAAATAATTTATTTACAGCTATCCAAAACAATTGTTGTGGCTAACTTGTTGCCCCAAGGTGTCATACATCATTCATGGTGATAACATGTTTACTGATCACTTGCTTTTAGGTCAGGAAGTTTGCATACCAGTTGGCACAGGACAATAACTGTAAATTTTATAGTGTGGATCTTATTTTAGCAAATTACCTCTCATTGTTACATCCATCCCCAGCTGGTGTTACATCACACCCCAGTTGTGGGGTAGATTGTAACAACAGAACTCTTTGTATTTGACACTAACTCACATAATCTGTGATTGTTTAAAATATGTCAAAGTGAGTTATATTTGTAGAAAACAGTTATGGGCCGTATGTATCAAAGTTTGAGAGACCCAGCACAAACAACCACTGAGTTACAGACGCTCAAACAAAATGCGTTACTTTCATCCCCGGTCTCCCCTAAAGTTGTTGCCATTCTTTATGGACAGTCACTAAATATCCACAGTTCCAACATTACAGAGTTCTTCAGACCTTGTTGTTCTCCTTGAGTAATAAGTCATGCTGCTACTTTCACGTTGGCCTGACAGGGTCAAAATGAAGCCCTGTCATTTAGCAGAAGCTCTTATCCAGGGTAGAACAAGGTAGTATAGTTTCTGAACAAAAATAAAAATTAAACATTACAGACTGCATGTATGAGAGCTGTAAGTTTGTTTGTAGAAAATAATAAAAGAGGGAAACTGATTTATCGAAAGATCTTATATTTATTTTCCCAACTATGAAAACCGAGTTGAGCTTTGCTAAACATTAGACACAGAAACAGGTTTTTGTAATAGAAACACCTGATTTAATGGAGGGTGATTATGAGGCTTCCACAGAGCTTGATAACGACCCTTCATTAGAATCAGGTGTGCTGGAGCAGGGAAACAGCTCAAATATTCAGGACAGTGGCTCCCTAGGACCAGGGTTACCAACCCCTGGGTTAAGGTGAGGGTGAGGGCTAATCTTACCTGCTAAATTACTACATGTAAATGTAAATGTGAAGAGGTGTGTCTGAGGTTTGTCTGCAGGCTGCATGTCTGCCTCCCCATGACTCCTAAACCATGTGGCAGCTGATGAAGCTGCTGCACAATTATTGAAGTAGACTTGAAGAACTACACATCTTTAATTCCAACATATGCCAATAAAGTTACTTGGTGATGGAAACTGTAGACTGGATAAATAATTTGGTCAAAGTCAATCAACATTCTCAAGTTGAATCAAAAGGTTGGTGTGAGGTTATCTGACTTGTCAACGTTAAAAATCAGAGTCATGTAAGACGTGTAAAGACAAACTAAAAGTCCCCTGTTTCCTTGGCTCTGGGTCAAACTGCTTAGTGTGGAGGAGGGGGGCTGGAGGGGGACTGGAGGGGGGCTGGGGGGGGCTGGGGGGGGCTGGGGGGGGGGCTGGACCAAATTACTTCATGTAAATAATTTCAAACACCGACAAGGACGACTACAAGAATAATGTTATGATATTAGTGTTATAATGATCTGATATTAGTGCTCTTAGTGCTCCTCCCCATCACAAGCCCTCCTGCGATGTTTCAGCGGGTCTGGTGATTGACAGCTCTTCCAGCCAATCACAGAGGAGATTATATCCAGTCCCAGTGTTTCACGGTAGGTTGTACCGGGATATTCCGCTTGTCTCCCTCCGTTATAGTGACATTAACCATAGTCTACATATAGTCTACATATATTATCAACCCCAGTGAGAATGCAGATAAGCAGCCTGCAGGACTGGAGGACGGGATGTGTCGGTGCAGGTTGGGAAGATGCATCTTGAACAGGGACCAACAGCATCACAGACAGTAAAAACATGTCAGGAGAACTGGACTGATCCTAGAGACCTGGACTGTGTCCTTCAGCTCCAGATCCCCCCTGCTAAGATCTTGGACCTGGCTGGACTTTGCTTCGATGGGATACACGTGCAGCGACCCCCCCTCCTCTGCCATTTCTAATGGTGAACTAGGCTTCATATTTGTTGTACAATTCCTATTCAACACGTTGCTGGCGAGCAGGACTTCGTTGGGCCATTTATTCACATGATCGTATTAATGTAAGTACGGAGTCCTGGATTCCAATATTCCACCAAATAACACATGGACACGCTGCACGTGAGACTGCATGTTTTCCACGGACAGACAGATAATTTGATCAGTTATTTCAGAGCTGTGATGACACCTGCCTATATAGTCTCTATAAATAAATATCACACCAAGTATTCTAATGATGAAATATCTCCTATCGATGTTGTGATGAATGTATCCTATTACTCTTTGACCCTCCTCTTCATCTACTGCTGTTCTGTGGTGTCCATCGAAATCAAGATAGTCACAAGTCAGTCTATAGTTCTCCATTTAAGTTTGGTATTTTTCAAACGTATGTGTCAGCATTTTTCTCCTTTCTGATTAACTGCATTTCCATCCAGAAAGATAAAGACCTCATCCCTATGATCTGACCATCCTCCTAGTCCTCCTAGTTTAGTCCACCTGTAGTGGTGGAGTTGTGTGGGGAGGAGCACAGGGCCGTGCTCTTAAGAGGATTATGACTGCAGGCTGATAATCACTCTACCAACAGCAAAGGACCTCTTTTCCATTTCCATGAGTTAATGGGGATTTCCTTATTTTGTTTAAAACCTCAGACAGTGTCTGACTGTCATGACAGTGGTATCAGGCCAAGCCGTTGAGGCCCCTGACAGCTCTGATGGTGTGGATGTGGTCCTTGACAGCTCTGATGGTGTGGATGTGGTCCTTGACAGCTCTGATGGTGTGGATGTGGTCCTTGACAGCTCTGATGGTGTGGATGTGGTCCTTGACAGCTCTGATGGTGTGGATGTGGCTCTTGAGAGCTCTGATGGTGTGGATGTGGTCCTTGACAGCTCTGATGGTGCGGATGTGGTCCTTGACAGCTCTGATGGTGCGGATGTGGTCCTTGACAGCTCTGATGGTGCGGATGTGGTTCTTGACAGCTCTGATGGTGCGGATGTGGCTCTTGACAGCTCTGATGGTGTGGATGTGGTCCTTGACAGCTCTGATGGTGTGGATGTGGTCCTTGACAGCTCTGATGGTGTGGATGTGGTCCTTGACAGCTCTGATGGTGTGGGTGTGGTCCTTGACAGCTCTGATGGTGTGGATGTGGTCCTTGACAGCTCTGATGGTGTGGATGTGGTCCTTGACAGCTCTGATGGTGTGGATGTGGTCCTTGACAGCTCTGATGGTGTGGATGTGGTCCTTGACAGCTTTGATGGTGTGGATGTGGTCCTTGACAGCTCTGATGGTGTGGATGTGGCTCTTGAGAGGGCGTGGATATGGCCCATGGCAGCTCGGTTGGGGTGGCTGTGGCCCCTGAGAGCTAGTAGTGAAGTTCTCCACCTGTTGAATCCAGACAAGGTGGAACACCTGGTGGAACATAGAAACAAAAAATCTTAAATCTCTGAGGAACAGCTGGTTCTCTCAATGTGTTGGTACATCATACAGTTGGCACGATACCAGGTCTGATCTTCTACCCCTCAGGAGAAGGACCTGGTATATTTTCGCTTCACTTAACTTTCTTTTCACTTAAAATTGCTTTGGATAAAAGTGTTTGCTAAATGAATAAATGTAAAGTAAAGAAAAGCGTTGCACATTTGCAATTTTAAACATTACAATTGTATATTTTCCAAAAGACAAAAACGATGTGACTTTTTAGTGAGGTTTCCAAATGTACTGTACACACACTGTAAAACACACACTAAAACACACCCTAAAACACACACAAAAACACACCCTAAAACACAAGCTAGTGATGCACCCTTGGGTGTCAGTTCTCAATAGTGCCCTTGGTCATCCCATTACCAGGCACAGCAGGCTTCAGTATGTGAGGAGAACATCAGCTATAACTCTGTGGGTTCCAGCTGTGAGGAGAACATCAGCTAGAACTCTGGGTTCCAGCTGTGAGGAGAACATCAGCTAGAACTCTGTGGGTTCCAGCTGTGAGGAGAACATCAGCTAGAACTCTGGGTTCCAGCTGTGAGGAGAACATCAGCTAGAACTCTGTGGGTTCCAGCTGTGAGGAGAACATCAGCTAGAACTCTGGGTTCCAGCTGTGAGGAGAACATCAGCTAGAATGGTGTGGGTTCCAGCTGTGAGGAGAACATCAGCTAGAACTCTGTGGGTTCCAGCTGTGAGGAGAACATCAGCTAGAACTCTGGGTTCCAGCTGTGAGGAGAACATCAGCTAGAACTCTGGGTTCCAGCTGTGAGGAGAACATCAGCTAGAACTCTGTGGGTTCCAGCTGTGAGGAGAACATCAGATAGAACGGTGTGGGTTCCAGCTGTGAGGAGAACATCAGCTAGAACTCTGGGTTCCAGCTGTGAGGAGAACATCAGCTAGAACGCTGTGGGTTCCAGTTCAGTCTCTGCAGACCGACAGCTGTCTGCTGTTCAGATCATATCTTTACACTGTTCAAAGAGGACTAAATCAATGTGGTGTCAATTGACTTTGTAAGACACTTATTTCCATCTGGGAAAGTATGACAGAATAAGAGAAGGCAAATCACTGTGTTTTTATGCAGTTTAGCGAGGATTTCCATTTAATTCCATTGAGAGTTATTGTCCCTACAAATATTCTCTCTGGTGTAAATCTATCTGCCTGTCTGAGGCAGTCTGAGTGAAACAGCAGAGCAGGAGATGATAGCTATACTGTCCAAAGGGAGAATTAGCTTCCTTCTATTCTCTCATCTCCCCATTCCCATTGAAATAATTGAAATGCACCTAATAATGCTTGAACATGATTGCATATTTGCGTAATGCTTGTAATTTGAATTTCAGACAAATATATTTTTTATTTGAGTCATATCATGCATGGGATCATTCTGCTCCTATAATAAAGACATTCAATTAGAGTAAATGACCAGTCGGTTAATGGGAGAGGTCTGTCTTCTGCTGGCTGTGTGCTGACAAGGTTATAAAGATGGTTTGTGCTCCTGTAATAAACAGTGGCATGTTGGAACACCATGATGTTCTGTTCTGATAGAATGAGCATTTTTAGAACCAACAAATAAAATATTGCAATAACAGCTTCTAGTCACAGGAAACATGAAGAGTACTGAAATGCTACAGTTGTATTTATCTCTTCTTGTCCGTCCTTCCTTCCCTCCCTTCTCTCATCTCTGCAGTGGGATGATTTGTCCGTGTGCACCACTCTTAATCGTCCCCCTACCACCGCTCAGCAGCTCCTGAGTTCCTGCTCCCCAGTCCGGGGGGCCAGATTGCTTGTTGGGCCCAGGGAGGGTGAGGTGTCCGGGGGCTGATGAGGAGGTTTGTGTACTGCAAGGTGGTGCTGACCACCTCTCTGGTGTGGGTGCTGGTGGACGTGCTCCTGCTCCTCTACTTCAGTGAGTGCAACAAGTGTGACGACAGGAAGGACCGCTCACTGCTGCCGGCTCTCAGAGGTGAGACCCCCCCTCACACATGGGTGAGAGAGAGGGAGAGAGAGACACACACAGAGAGAGAGAGAGAGAGGGGGAGAGAGAGAGAGAGAGAGAGAGAGAGAGAGAGAGAAAGAGAGAGAGGGGGAGAGAGAGAGAGAGAGAGAGGGAGGGAGTGGGAGAGAGGGAGAGGGAGAGAAAGAGAGAGACACAGAGAGAGAGAGAGGGGGAGTGGGAGGGAGAGAGCGAGAGAGGGAGGGGGGAGTGGGAGAGAGAGACAGAGAGAGGGAGGGGGAGAGAGAGGGGTCAGAGGGAGGGAGACAGAGAGAGAGAAAGAGACACAGAGAGAGAGAGAGAGAGAGACACAGAGAGAGAGAGAGAGAGACACAGACACAGAGAGAGAGAGAAAAAGAGGGAGAGAGGGAGAGAAAGAGAGAGACAGAGAGAGAGAGAGACACAGACACACAGAGAGAGAGAGAGAGAGACAGAGAGAGAGACAGAGAGAGAGAGACAGAGAGAGAGAGAGCACCAATCCTTGAGATCCATGTGTTTAACAGTGTGCTCCTGCAAGTTGTGCATTAGTGAATGGGAGTCTTTGGTTAGCTGGATGGTTAATGAGCATCAGGTCACATGACTGTCCTTCTGCTCATGTGTTTCTCAACCTCTAATCAGGTTCACCAGAGGCTCTGTAAGCTGCTTGTAAGGTTAGACTGGGGCAGAAACATGGAAGGCAGAATGTTAGAGAGGATCCTGTTCTTCAGGGGAATTACAAGCAACGTTATGCCAAACAATGACACACAATGTCTAAAGCATTTTGATGGATTGAAATGATGCAAGTTACTGGAGTATGTGAGGTCTGGGTTTAAGTCATTTTGAGACTCTTAAACATGATGAGCTTTTCACAGAATTAAATAGTCAAATGAGGACTAAGTAGGCAGTCTGACCTGACATGCTGTCATCACTCATTCACTGTTCTGCTTCCAGAAAGCTGCCATCAATCCACCAGGTGTGGCTGCAGCAGTAGCATCTAAAGACATGTTTTATTGCAATGTTCACAAAGGTTTTCCTTGGGCTTCAATCAGTCTCTCTTTTGAACATGCTTTGATTGAACAAGAGACAAAAGACAATGCTCCAATCCTGTCCTCAGTTATGGCTCTGTACTGTACCAGCTCTGGTCTGTAATGTTTGGGGTCTTTAGAGTAGAAAGCATGTGGATTACAGTTAGCCTGTACATTTCAACATTGAAGTGCTTCTCCTCACAACACACCATCCGGGAGGGATCAATTAGAATTCCTATCATTCCACAATCTCCTTTGGAAAATTGGTTGAAACATTCGATGTTGTCCATCCTGTGATAACAGATGAATTGATGCATGCTGAGCCACATATTTATGATGTACGCCCATAAAATCCCTGTTTATAATATCTCCTCAGATGTGTTGTGTACATGTAAATGTTCCTACATTTCCATGATGACCCTAGTGAATTAGAAAGGGGCCACAGGTGAGACTACTTGCTGCTGTAGCCATGCCAACAGGTAAGACGAGAGCCTGACTGATGAAGGCCAATATCAGCAGATACAACATGTGGATGTTCTTTTTTATTGTTTTTCAAGTTATGTCTGTCTTGGGACAGTCTTGGTTAACATGCTCACTCTGCCTGACTTTGACTCAGCTGGTTTGAAGGGTTTGAGACGTTCCAAAAATGAGTGTTGTCTGCAGGGATGTTGTAGAGCGCCCTCTGGTGGACAAACCAAACAATGCCAACAAGCATAACATGGTTGAAGGATGTTTCATCGGTTTTTATGTATTTTTTTCTATATCCATTTATCAGCAAACATAAATACTGTTACCAGTAGTTTGGAAAATGCCTAATATTGTCCGATAGTATTGGCCTGCCAGTATATGGTTTGGGCTCTGAGACAGAATCGCACTGTCTGCTTTAGTGGATGTCTGCTTGTTCTATCTCTACTTTCAAAGTTCTCCTAGGATATTAAGCCCTCGTCGGGTTGCCATAGTGATTCAGTCAGTTCAATAAATCAAAGGCTGTCTGTGTTTCCACGGACGAGTGTCTCATGACCTTTGTAGTCCTGTCGGTCAGAACATGATCACAGGGGTAATGTTACTACGGTGACCGCTGAAGATGTATAAGTTTAGTGTCTGACAGAACTGTGGAGAGGAGGAGGAGAAGAAGAACACTGTGGAGGAGAGGAGGAGGAGAAGAAGAACAGTGTGGAGGGGAGGAGGAGAGGAGAAGAACAGTGTGGAGAGGAGGAGGAGAGGAGGAGAGGAGAAGAACAGTGTGGAGGGGAGGAGGAGAGGAGGAGGAGAAGAAGAACAGTGTGGAGGGGAGGAGGAGAGGAGGAGGAGAAGAAGAACAGTGTGGAGGGGAGGAGGAGAGAAGGAGGAGGAGAAGAAGAACAGTGTGGAGGGGAGGAGGAGAGGAGGAGGAGAGGAGAAGAACAGTGTGGAGGGGAGGAGGAGAGGAGAAGAACAGTGTGGAGAGGAGGAGGAGAGGAGGAGAGGAGAAGAACAGTGTGGAGGGGAGGAGGAGAGGAGGAGAGGAGAAGAACAGTGTGGAGGGGAGGAGGAGAGGAGGAGGAGAAGAAGAACAGTGTGGAGGGGAGGAGGAGAGGAGGAGGAGAAGAAGAACAGTGTGGAGGGAGATGGAGAGGAGGAGGAGGAGAAGAACAGTGTGGAGGGGAGGAGGAGAGGAGGAGGAGAAGAAGAACAGTGTGGAGGGAGATGGAGAGGAGGAGGAGGAGAAGAACAGTGTGGAGGGGAGGAGGAGAGGAGGAGGAGAAGAAGAACAGTGTGGAGGGAGATGGAGAGGAGGAGGAGAAGAAGAACAGTGTGGAGGGGAGGAGGAGAGGAGAAGAACAGTGTGGAGGGGAGGAGGAGAGGAGGAGGAGAAGAAAAACAGTGTGGGGGGGAAGAGGAGAGGAGGAGGAGAAGAAGAACAGTGTGGAGGGATATGGAGAGGAGGAGGAGGAGAAGAACAGTGTGGAGGGGAGGAGGAGAGGAGGAGGAGAAGAAGAACAGTGTGGAGGGAGATGGAGAGGAGGAGGAGAAGAAGAACAGTGTGGAGGGTAGGAGGAGAGGAGAAGAACAGTGTGGAGGGGAGGAGGAGAGGAGGAGGAGAAGAAGAACAGTGTGGAGGGGAGGAGGAGAGGAGAAGAACAGTGTGGAGGGGAGGAGGAGAGGAGGAGGAGAAGAAAAACAGTGTGGAGGAGAGGAGGAGGAGAAGAAGAACAGTGTGGAGGGGAGGAGGAGAGGAGGAGGAGAAGAAAAACAGTGTGGAGGGGAGGAGGAGAGGAGGAGGAGAAGAAGAACAGTGTGGAGGGGAGGAGGAGAGGAGGAGGAGAAGAAGAACAGTGTGGAGGGGAGGAGGAGAGGAGAAGAACAGTGTGGAGGGGAGGAGGAGAGGAGGAGGAGAAGAAAAACAGTGTGGGGGGGAAGAGGAGAGGAGGAGGAGAAGAACAGTGTGGAGGGAGATGGAGAGGAGGAGGAGAAGAGGAGAAGAAGAACAGTGTGGAGGAGAAGAGGAGAGGAGGAGGAGAAGAAGAACAGTGTGGAGGGGAGGAGGAGAGAAGGAGGAGGAGAAGAAGAACAGTGTGGAGGGGAGGAGGAGAGGAGGAGGAGAGGAGAAGAACAGTGTGGAGGGGAGGAGGAGGGGAGGAGAGGAGAAGAACAGTGTGGAGGGGAGGAGAAGAGGAGGAGGAGAAGAAGAACAGTGTGGAGGGGAGGAGAGAAGGCTTGATGGGGGTGGAAGAGAGGAACGATAGGAGGAAGTAATAAAGGGAGAGATGTGGCAGAGAGGATGAACTGGTGGATAGGAGGACAGGATGTGAAGAGTAAACTGCTTCCTGTCCACGTCTCAAACATTCCTTCTGTAAAATTACATTTAGTATTAAAGTGGAAGGTGGGTGAAGCAGTGGTAACAGAATCTAACTCTCTGTGAGCTGCATCTGAGGACACTGTCACTGTGGACAAGGCTGAGGACACTGTCACTGCTCTGAGGACAAGACTGAGGACACGGTCACTGCTCTGAGGACAAGACTGAGGACACTGTCACTGTGGACAAGACTGAGGACACTGTCACTGCTCTGAGGACAAGACTGAGGACACTGTCACTGCTCTGAGTACAAGACTGAGGACACTGTCACTGCTCTGAGGACAAGACTGAGGACACTGTCACTGATCTGAGGACAAGACTGAGGACACTGTCACTGTGGACAAGACTGAGGACACTGTCACTGTGGACAAGACTGTGGACACTGTCACTGCTCTGAGGACAAGACTGAGGACACGGTCACTGCTCTGAGGACAAGACTGAGGACACTGTCACTGTGGACAAGGCTGAGGACACTGTCACTGCTCTGTGGACAAGACTGAGGCACTGTGACTGTGGACAAGACTGAGGACACTGTCACTGCTCTGAGGACAAGACTGAGGACACTGTCACTGTGGACAAGACTGAGGACACTGTCACTGCTCTGAGGACAAGACTGAGGACACTGTCACTGCTCTGTGGACAAGACTGAGGACACTGTCACTGTGGACAAGACTGAGGACACTGTCACTGCTCTGAGGACAACACTGAGGACACTGTCACTGCTCTGAGGACAAGACTGAGGACACTGTCACTGTGGACAAGACTGAGGACACTGTCACTGTGGACAAGACTGTGGACACTGTCACTGCTCTGTGGACAAGGCTGAGGACAGCTTACAGGAGCTGCCAGTCAAAGAATATGAATGAATGTCTGGATCAGAGCTTCTGTGTTTCAGTCTCATGCATCGCAGCCTTCTGAAGCTTGAGTTCCTTGGGTTACCGTTAGACTGAATAGATACAGTACCATTTAATTAGACCATGCTGACTTTAGAAGTTGCTGTGTGTGTGTGTGTGTGTGAGTGTGTTTTATGAGTGTGTGAGGGACCTTCATCTCTCAGATAACAGGAAACACAACAGAGGAATACAAACCCTCCTGTGTGTGTGAAAGTATCTATCTGTACCTGGTCTGTGTGTTTTCAGCTGTCATATCCCGAGG
Source organism: Neosalanx taihuensis (assembly GCA_030340665.1). Classification (NCBI taxonomy): domain Eukaryota; kingdom Metazoa; phylum Chordata; class Actinopteri; order Osmeriformes; family Salangidae; genus Neosalanx; species Neosalanx taihuensis. The sequence goes on from CM059291.1 coordinate 240,874, forward strand.
ACATGAGGGCCCGGGGGAGATGGGCAAGGCTGTGGTCATCTCCAAGGATGACCAGGAGAGAATGAAAGAGCTCTTCAAGGTCAACCAGTTCAACCTGATGGCCAGTGACATGATAGCCCTGAACAGGAGCTTGCCAGATGTTCGTCTGGATGGGTAAGTTAGATTTTTCTGCTCTGGTGGAGTTAAACCAACATTTTGAGCAATGTGATGAGATCTCACCAGTCTAAAAAGGCTCCTTCACACTCAGACTAAACTCTGCTGTTCTCTTCTCCACCTTGACTATACTCTGCTGTTCTCTTCTCCACCTTGACTATACTCTGCTGTTCTCTTCTCCACCTTGACTATACTCTGCTGTTCTCTTCTCCACCTTGACTATACTCTGCTGTTCTCTTCTCCACCTTGACTATACTCTGCTGTTCTCTTCTCCACCTTGACTATACTCTGCTGTTCTCTTCTCCACCTTGACTATACTCTGCTGTTCTCTTCTCCACCTTGACTACACTCTGCTGTTCTCTTCTCCACCTTGACTATACTCTGCTGTTCTCTTCTCCGCCTTGACTACACTCTGCTGTTCTCTTCTCCACCTTGACTATACTCTGCTGTTCTCTTCTCCACCTTGACTATACTCTGCTCTTCTCCACCTTTACTATACTCTGCTGTTCTCTTCTCCACCTTGACTATACTCTGCTGTTCTCTTCTCCACCTTGACTATACTCTGCTGTTCTCTTCTCCACCTTGACTATACTCTGCTGTTCTCTTCTCCATCTTGACTATACTCTGCTGTTCTCTTCTCCACCTTGACTATACTCTGTTGTTCTCTTCTCCACCTTGACTATACTCTGCCGTTCTCTTCTCCACCTTGACTATACTCTGCCGTTCTCTTCTCCACCTTGACTATACTCTGCCGTTCTCTTCTCCACCTTGACTACACTCTGCTGTTCTCTTCTCCACCTTGACTACACTCTGCTGTTCTCTTCTCCACCTTGACTACACTCTGCTGTTCTCTTCTCCACCTTGACTACACTCTGCTGTTCTCTTCTCCACCTTGACTACACTCTGCTGTTCTCTTCTCCACCATGACTACACTCTGCTGTTCTCTTCTCCACCTTGACTACACTCTGCTGTTCTCTTCTCCACCTTGACTATACTCTGCTGTTCTCTTCTCCACCTTGACTATACTCTGCTGTTCTCTTCTCTACCTTGACTATACTCTGCTCTACTCTGCTCAGCTGCAAGGCGAAGGTGTACCCTGATGACCTCCCCACTACCAGCATCGTCATAGTGTTCCACAACGAGGCGTGGAGCACCCTCCTGCGCACCGTGCACAGCGCCATCAGCCGCTCACCACGCCACCTTCTGCTGGAGATCCTGCTGGTGGACGACGCCAGTGAGAGAGGTGGGGAGTTAGGATCTGCTGGATCAGATGTTTATTTCCTTCAGGACATTGACACTTATTGAGTAAGGGGGTTGGGGGTTGCAGGGAGGGCCATGAGGGGTGTGAGGAGAGGGGTATGAGGGGGGAGGGGCAATGAGGGGGAGCCTGAAAGGTCATGGACTGTAATCTAGCTCAGTGATCCTGCCTGTGGGGCCACACTGAGCTAGGATCCTGCCTGTGGGGCCACACTGAGCTAGGATCCTGCTGCCTGTGGGGCCACACTGAGCTAGGATCCTGCCTGTGGGGCCACACTGAGCTAGGATCCTGCTGCCTGTGGGGCCACACTGAGCTAGGATCCTGCTGCCTGTGGGGCCACACTGAGCTAGGATCCTGCTGCCTGTGGGGCCACACTGAGCTAGGATCCTGCTGCCTGTGGGGCCACACTGAGCTAGGATCCTGCAGCCTGTGGGGCCACACTGAGCTAGGATCCTGCTCCCTGTGGGGCCACACTGAGCTAGGATCCTGCTGCCTGTGGGGCCACACTGAGCTATGATCCTCCCTGTGGGGCCACACTGAGCTAGGATCCTGCTGCTTGTGGGGCCACACTGAGCTAGGATCCTGCTCCCTGTGGGGCCACACTGAGCTAGGATCCTGCCTGTGGGGCCACACTGAGCTAGGATCCTGCAGCCTGTGGGGCCACACTGAGCTAGGATCCTGCAGCCTGTGGGGCCATACTGAGCTAGGATCCTGCTCCCTGTGGGGCCACACTGAGCTAGGATCCTGCAGCCTGTGGGGCCACACTGAGCTAGGATCCTGCTCCCTGTGGGGCCACACTGAGCTACAATGATCCAGGCTGTTTCCCTTCCCAGACTTCCTGAAGCAGAAGCTGGATGACTATGTGAGCTCTCTGGAGGTGCCTGTCAGGGTCCTCAGGATGGGCAAGCGGTCAGGGCTGATCAGGGCGAGGCTCCGCGGGGCAGCAGCCACACGCGGTCAGGTCATCACCTTCCTGGATGCCCACTGTGAGTGCACCACTGGCTGGCTGGAGCCTCTGCTGGCCAGGATCAAGGAGGAGAGGTCTGTTACATTCTATTCAATTGAAGTCCTTTCATTTAAGTTTACTTCAGTTATTTAAATGAAAATCCAGGAAGAGGATGAAAGGAGGGGAGGGAAGAAGGAGAGGGAAGGAGAAGGTGGATGGAGAAGAGGGAGGGAGGAAATGGAAGACAAAGAGAGAGGGGAGGAGAAGTGGAGGTAAAAGGTGACGGAAGCAGAGAAGCAGCTTTTCATTTCATCTCCACTTTCTTTGATAGGACATTAGCATTGTCTTTGTGTAAGCTGCTCGAGGAGGAGGAGAGGGGAGTGGTGGACAGAGGAACAAGGAGAGGGGAGAAAGAGCTTGATAAGGGAGGGTTCTTAGAACCTCCTGGGGAAATTGCTGCACCTCACTGTGTCATCCTCAAGATTCAATTTACAATAGATGTGGTTTACCATTAGAAGTGACATGGTTTCATGCTGTTATAGGTGATTTTAGATTTAAGTGCCTGAAACTGTAATTCCATCATTACACTTACTAGTCCAGAGTGGTTGGGCTATTTTTGTGAAAGGGTGCTTTTGTAGATTGTAGATAAATGCCTCCCCATGAATCAGTCTCTCTATCTCTCTTTCCATTTGTCTCTCTATCTCTCTTTCCATCTATCTCATTTACGTTTATTCATTTAGCGGACGCTTTTATCCAAAGCTACTTCCAAGAGGGAGGTTTTCAAAAGAGCATCAGCCACTGATCATAACAACAATAGTTCCCAAACACTGAGGGTAGTCAGATTATTAAAAATACATCATGTGAAACCAAACAAGTGCCAAAGGGAAGAGCCACAAGAGCATTCAGTTAAACAAGATAACATTTATAGCATGCATCTCAAACTGGCAATAGTGTACCTGGAGGAAAGCAAAGAAATCCCTCCCTCCACCTCTCCATCTCTATCCATTTTCATTCGTCGGAAGTCAGACACTCATCCATTTAGTCTCAGGTACAAGTCAGAAATTAGTATTGTGTTACATAGAATATTACATTAGGGAGCCATTACACCCTTCTGGTCCAGCTCCTGTATTGGTGTGACCAGCATGTTCATTTTATTGGATTCCACCAGGAGATGAGCTTTTCCCATCACTGGTTACCTTCCTGTTGAATGGGAACCAAGAACCCATGTTCTAAATTAGGAACCAACAGTACATGTCTGGTCATTTGATGTTGTATTAAACCAGGGGTCTCCAATCCTGGTCCTCGAGGGCCGCTGTCCTGACAGTTTTACATGTTTCCCTGCTCCAGCACACCTCCACAGAGCTTGATAATGACACTTCATTAGAATCAGGTGTGCCGGAGCAGGGAAACATCTAAAACCTTCAGGACAGCGGCCCTCGAGGACCAGGATTGGAGACCCCTGTGTTAAACTATCCAGCACCACATTGATAATAAGATGTTTTAATCTCTTCATGTGCGTCTCTTCATGTGTCATCCCCTGGAAACCACTGGCTTTCATCTTTTATCGTTTCACTTTTTTTTTACTCAGTAAAAATCAGCCAGTCAGTTGTATGTAGAACTTCAGCTTTATGAGGCTGAATGAGGCTGAATGAACTTGTCATCACTGATGAACGCTACATCACAGATGTGTTGAGTAATGTGTTTTGTGTTTATCCAGGAGTGCAGTGGTGTGTCCCATCATCGACGTGATCAGTGACGACACATTTGAGTACATGGCAGGATCAGACATGACCTACGGAGGCTTCAACTGGAAGCTGAACTTCCGCTGGTACCCTGTTCCTCAGAGAGAGATGGACCGACGCAAGGGAGACCGAACACTGCCTGTCAGGTACAGAGAGAGATATGCTGCCTGTCAGGTACAGAGAGAGATATGCTGCCTGTCAGGTACAGAGAGAGATATGCTGCCTGTCAGGTACAGAGAGATATGCTGCCTGTCAGGTACAGAGAGAGATATGCTGCCTGTCAGGTACAGAGAGAGATATGCTGCCTGTCAGGTACAAAGAGAGATAAGCTGCCTGTCAGGTACAGAGAGAGATATTCTGCCTGTCAGGTACAGAGAGATATGCTGCCTGTCAGGTACAGAGAGAGATATGCTGCCTGTCAGGTACAGAGAGAGATATGCTGCCTGTCAGGTACAGAGAGATATGCTGCCTGTCAGGTACAGAGAGAGATATACTGCCTGTCGGGTACAGAGAGATATGCTGCAGTTAGTTATACAGTACATACATAGTTTCCTCTGGGAGTTTTTATTCAGTCCACACTCAGTCCACACTTTATTCAGTCCACACACAGGAGGACAGGCTTCCATGACAGGTCAAACAGCATTCTTCTTATAAAAATAGCTTTTTATCTTATTAGATCCTCTGATGTGGGATCATGTTCACACATTAGTTACTAGAGTTTTAGGGGACATCAGTAATTCAGGCATATGTGTTCTTGTGTCTCAGAACCCCCACCATGGCAGGGGGCCTCTTCTCTATCCACCGCAGCTACTTTGAAGAGATCGGAACATACGACCCTGGTATGGACATCTGGGGGGGGGAGAACCTGGAAATGTCTTTCAGGGTGAGTAACTAACAGAGACGTAAGGGAAGTGATAGAGTGTATTAGTGTGTGCCTGTGTGTGTGTGTGCCTGTGTGTGTGTGTTCCTGTGTGTGTGTGTGTTCCTGTGTGTGTGTGTTCCTGTGTGTGTGTGTTCCTGTGTGTGTGTTCCTGTGTGTGCATTCCTGTGTGTGTGTTCCTGTGTGTGCATTCCTGTGTGTGCATTTCTGTGTGTGTGTTCCTGTGTGTGTGTTCCTGTGTGTGTGTGTGGTGACATGGCTGGTCTTGTCTCCAGATCTGGCAGTGTGGAGGTTCTCTGGAGATCATCACCTGTTCCCACGTGGGTCATGTGTTCCGTAAGGCCACGCCATATAGCTTCCCAGGAGGAACAGGTCAGGTGATCAACAAGAACAACCGGCGCCTGGCAGAGGTGTGGATGGACGACTTCAAAGACTTCTTCTATATCATCTCACCAGGTATCTTGCAGTGTCTCCAAGATAAAACAAACATGTTGAATGCACATTTTTCCCCTTCCATTGCTGTTAGAAAGTTAGTTGGTTTAACATTTCAGGGCAAGTTACAGGAGGGTCATGTCTGTATTCGTCTCAACATTGCCACCAGCAGACCAGTAGCTCAGTCTCAGACAGGACAGGATCCAGTCAGCCTACTTGTCTCCTGCTTGTAGAAGTGAAACGTAAATGAGATAGAGAGAGATGGAAAGAGAGATAGAGAGACAGATGGAAAGAGAGATAGAGAGACTGATTCATGGGGAGGCATTTATCTACAATCTACAAAAGCAGCCTTTCACCCCAATAAGACTGAAGGGGAATACAGACAATAACAGAAAACATCTCAAACTAACCTCTGATTGGACCAGGAAAAAATTATGACCATTGCTGCCATGGTTACTGTCCTCATTTATGACCTCATAATTTCATGTTAGTCAACTGCAAACAAGGCTTGACCCCAAAACTCAAACTAACGTTTTTGCGGTCACAGTCGTATCAGATGTACTTAAAACATACTTAAAACACACTAAAAGTATGTTATTAAGGGCATCTAATACTACAAAAAACAGCAGAGAAACCTTATGTTGTAGGGTTTATTATAGGGTTAAGTGTTTTCACCCAGTACAGAGTAGCAGGCATCTCTGTCGCCCCCTGCAGGTGTGGTGAGGGTGGACTACGGCGACGTGTCTTCTCGTAAAGCCCTACGGGAGGCGCTGAAGTGCAAACCTTTCTCCTGGTACCTGGAGCACATCTACCCTGACTCCCAGATCCCACGCAGATACTACTCACTGGGTGAAGTACGACTGCCTTTCCTCCTAGACACACTCAAACACACACACACATACAGCAGAGTCATGTGGCGCAGTCAGTTAGGGGGCTGTGCTAGTAATCGGAAGGTACCTGGTTCGAACCCCGGCTGTGTCAAACATGACTTTGTGTCCTTGGGCACTTCACTTTGCCTTAGCCTCAGGGGGAATGTCCCTGTACAAAAAAGCATCGGTCACTGAGCATAGCAACGTGATAGACCCCAAACATAGCAGCCTTATAGATTATGAAACATACACCCTGAGGAACCAATAAGTGCCAAGGGAAGAGCTATAAGAGCATATAAGAGCAACAGTTTACAACTTTAAGGCAGGTACCTCCGATGGGCAGTAGTCTACTTGTAGGAAGCGAACAACAACAACACTAAAGAGTTTCCCCTCGGGGATCAATATAGTAATTCTGATTCTGAACAACAACAACAGCTGATGTTTCTAAGTGCCATTAAACTCTCGGAACAAGTGAGTCTTGAGCCTTTCCTTGAAGCTGAGGAGACAGTCTGTGTTTCTTATGATTCCACCATTGGGGAGCCAGACAGGGGAAGAGTTTGTGTTGTGTGAGGGGGGACCAGTAGACGATTACCAGAGGAGGACCGTAGGTGGCAGGCAGGGGTGTAAGGCCGGAGGAGAGAGTCTGTATAAGTCGGACAGTCCCTTTCACTGCTTGGAAGGTCAGTACCAGGGTCTTGAATTAGATTAGATTAGATTAGATTAGATTCAACTTTATTGTCATTACACAGGTACAAGTCCAGGGCAACGAAATACAGTTGAATCTGATACGGGTCATGATGGGAAGCCAGTGGAGGGAGATGAGGAGTGGGGTGACATGGCAGCGTCTGGGTTGATTGAAAACCAGTTGGGCTGCTGCATTTTGGATCCTCTGAAGGGGGCGGATTGCGCTTGCTGGAAGCCCGGCTAGTAGTGAATTGCAGTAGATCAGCTTCGAGAGGACAAGAGCTTGGACTAGCAGCTGAATGTTCAGACAGGTATCTTGTGATTTTCTGGATGCTGTAGAGGGCCGATGTGTCTTTTCTCGTAAGGACAATAGATGACGCTCTGGCAGACTGGAGGGCCGTGGTAACTGACAGGAGGACAGTCTCAGTGGAGTGGCCGGTCTTGAAGCTGATTGGTTAGGGTCAAGAAGGTTGTTCTGAGAGAGAAAGTTTTCAAGTTGGTTGGATACGGTGCGCTCAATTGTTTTCTAAAAGAAAGGCAGCAGTGAAACAGGTCTGTAGTTCTGGAGGATGACTGGGTTAAAAGAGGGCTTTTTGAGTAAGGGTCTAACTATGGCCTGTTTGAATGCTGAGGGAGGAGATATGGTTTGGAATAGAGGGGAGGGGATTGGATCGAGGGGGCATGAGTTGGGGTGGTGGGAGAGGATGAGGTCAGCTATGTCAGCCTAGGATAGGGGGGAGAAGGAGGAAAGACAAGTAGATGAGTCAGATATAGTGTGGGAGCGCGTAGACTGGGAGGGTTCAGGGAATTGACTGCTGATGTCGGCCACTTTATCCCCAAAGAAGCGGGAGAAGTCATCCGTTGTCAAGGTGGAAGGAGGGGGTGGGAAAAGTAGAGAACAGTTTATGGGGTTAGGAGCAGAGCTCACCTGCTTCAGGAAGTAGTCGGAGGGAGGGATACTTGTCAAGGTCTTAATCATCCTTGTACTTGCCCCATCTCCTCTCAGCTGCTCGGAAGGTGGAATGCTCCTTCTGAACACCATCTGTGAGCCCTGGTCAGGTGGGAGAGGATCAAACAGGTCTAGTTGACAGGAGGTAGAGGGTGTCAAGAGACACGGTCAGGTGGGAGAGGATCCAGCAGGTCTAGTTGACAGGAGGTAGAGGGTGTCAAGAGACACGGTCAGGTGGGAGAGGATCCAGCAGGTCTAGTTGACAGGAGGTAGAGGGTGTCAAGAGACACGGTCAGGTGGGAGAGGATCCAGCAGGTCTAGTTGACAGGGGGTAGAGGCTGTCAAGAGACATGGTTAGTGTTGATAGAGTATCGGTGGACACGTTCGTAGGGTGTGATGTGAACTTGTCAATCGAAGCGAAGGGATAAGGTTACAACAGAGAAGTGTGAGGGAGATGGGGAGCGGAGGGTGCGGCGTAAGGTTACAAGAGGAGGTGAGTTGGGAGGATTTGGATGTAGTGGGGTTACTGATGTTAGGTAAGCAATGCAGTCACACGTCAGGATAAGATCAAGCTGTTTTCTTGCGCCGTGGGTCGCTGGCGTGTCCAGTAGCATCAGTCCGAAGGAGGACAGAAGAGACAAGAAGGATGGATAGGATCAGTTAGGGAGAAGAAGTATTGATAGGATCAGTTAGCATCACATGATGGTATTCGAATGATTTGGCAGTAGGAGAGGATCACTGCATTGACTGACTGGCAAAAGAGAGGGAGATTTGTTATGACACCACACACACAATATGAGTTTTCATGAGGTTATCACCAAGCAGAGATTAGTTTACATTGTTACTGAGTATTAAGTCAGTTGCCATGACTGTGTCATGCTCCTTGTCTGGCAGAAGCTCCTGCTCCCTTCACAATGATAAGATGTCCTCTAGATGAGGAGACGTGTAGCAGAGTGAGATGCCCTGGAAACTGACATGAGGCTGTGATCCCCCAGTCCAATTCTGCTGAGGCGCCAGGATTTGTATAGCCTGCTTGTGCAGTACAGAATGTACAGAATGTACTGCAGCGAAGACATGTTTCTCTTACTGCAGCACTGACAACCTACATCACTGACAGTCTGCAGCACTGACAACCTACATCACTGACAGTCTGCAGCACTGACAGTCTGCAGCACTGACAACCTACATCACTGACAGTCTGCAGCACTGACAGTCTGCAGCACTGACAACCTACATCACTGACAGTCTGCAGCACTGACAACCTACATCACTGACAGTCTGCAGCACTGACAGTCTGCAGCACTGACAACCTACATCACTGACAGTCTGCAGCACTGACAGTCTGCAGCACTGACAACCTACATCACTGACAGTCTGCAGCACTGACAACCTACATCACTGACAGTCTGCAGCACTGACAACCTACATCACTGACAGTCTGCAGCACTGACAGTCTGCAGCACTGACAACCTACATCACTGACAGTCTGCAGCACTGACAACCTACATCACTGACAGTCTGCAGCGCTGACAACCTACATCACTGACAGTCTGCAGCGCTGACAACCTACATCACTGACAGTCTGCAGCACTGACAGTCTGCAGCACTGACAACCTACATCACTGACAGTCTGCAGCACTGACAGTCTGCAGCACTGACAACCTACATCACTGACAGTCTGCAGCACTGACAACCTACATCACTGACAGTCTGCAGCACTGACAGTCTGCAGCACTGACAGTCTGCAGCACTGACAGTCTGCAGCACTGACAGTCTGCAGCACTGACAACCTACATCACTGACAGTCTGCAGCACTGACAACCTACATCACTGACAGTCTGCAGCACTGACAGTCTGCAGCACTGACAACCTACATCACTGACAGTCTGCAGCACTGACAACCTACATCACTGACAGTCTGCAGCACTGACAGTCTGCAGCACTGACAACCTACATCACTGACAGTCTGCAGCACTGACAGTCTGCATCACTGACAGTCTGCAGCACTGACAGTCTGCAGCACTGACAACCTACATCACTGACAGTCTGCAGCACTGACAACCTACATCACTGACAGTCTGCAGCACTGACAGTCTGCAGCACTGACAACCTACATCACTGACAGTCTGCAGCACTGACAGTCTGCAGCACTGACAACCTACAGCACTGACAGTCTGCAGCACTGACAACCTACATCACTGACAGTCTGCAGCACTGACAGTCTGCAGCACTGACAGTCTGCAGCACTGACAACCTACAGCACTGACAATCTGCAGCATCTGCTAAATTACTAAATGTAAATTGAATAAAAAAATCATTTCATATTTGGGGTTGGGTTAATTGCTACTATGCTTCCATTTATGCAGTAATTTGCATCCTTAAATCATTCTGATTAAGAGTTACGTTATCAAGTGGGACTAAAGAGGGTCAGATGATGTTTCATGGGATGGTGAAGATGTCAGTTTGTGTGACATCTGTGCAGGAGACTCATCAAGGAGGTTAAAGGGAGTCAGGTGGCTGTTAGGGTGTTGGGCTAGTCAGGTGGCTGTTAGGGTGTTGGGCTAGTAAAGGGAGTCAGGTGGCTGTTAGGGTGTTGGGCTAGTCAGGTGGCTGTTAGGGTGTTGGGCTAGTCAGGTGGCTGTTAGGGTGTTGGGCTAGTCAGGTGGCTGTTAGGGTGTTGGGCTAGTAAAGGGAGTCAGGTGGCTGTTAGGGTGTTGGGCTAGTCAGGTGGCTGTTAGGGTGTTGGGCTAGTAAAGGGAGTCAGGTGGCTGTTAGGGTGTTGGGCTAGTCAGGTGGCTGTTAGGGTGTTGGGCTAGTAAAGGGAGTCAGGTGGCTGTTAGGGTGTTGGGCTAGTCAGGTGGCTGTTAGGGTGTTGGGCTAGTAAAGGGAATCAGGTGGCTGTTAGGGTGTTGGGCTAGTCAGGTGGCTGTTAGGGTGTTGGGCTAGTAAAGGGAATCAGGTGGCTGTTAGGGTGTTGGGCTAGTCAGGTGGTTGTTAGGGTGTTGGGCTAGTCAGGTGGCTGTTAGGGTGTTGGGCTAGTCAGGTGGCTGTTAGGGTGTTGGGCTAGTCAGGTGGCTGTTAGGGTGTTGGGCTAGTAAAGGGAGTCAGGTGGCTGTTAGGGTGTTGGGCTAGTCAGGTGGCTGTTAGGGTGTTGGGCTAGTCAGGTGGCTGTTAGGGTGTTGGGCTAGTAAACATGAGAGAGGAACCTGGAACTGTTCTCTGTCCTCCAGATAAGGAACGTGGAAACCAACCAGTGTGTGGACAACATGGGGCGGAAGGAAAACGAGAAGGTCGGTTTCTTCAACTGCCATGGGATGGGGGGCAACCAGGTAAGGGCCATGAGGTCACAAGCTTAAATTTATCCCCTGTGTTGTACTGTAATAATTCTACCTACAGGCATGCAATGAAAGAAAATAAAAAGTATTTCCAAGTAATTTTAACTGAAACCTAACGGATCCATTATTGTTCTTAATGGTTTCTGCTGTTGTGACATTGCTGACGTTTGCGACTATAGCTAGCTAGTTAGCCACCGCTAGCTTCACTTAAAGCATTGCAATTAAGGGACGAGTTAGTGTGGGAAAAGAGATCATGACGAATACATACAGGAATGTTTTTGTGGCTGAGGCACCCCAGCCAGCCCAGTGTTCAGCCTGTGTTTGGGTTGCAGGTGTTCTCCTACACAGCCGATAAGGAGATCCGTACAGATGACCTGTGTCTGGACGTCTCCCGCCTCAACGGACCAGTGGTCATGTTGAAGTGTCACCACATGAAGGGAAACCAGATGTTTGAATATGATGCAGAGGTTTGTCCACCTCCAGCACTAGCTGATCTCACACACAGCCTATTAGAAACCAGCCCAGGAGAAACCAGCCTGGGATCATAGTGTCTGGGGTCATAGTGTCTGGGGTCATAGTGTCTGGGGTCATAGTGTCTGGGATCATAGTGTCTGGGGTCATAGTGTCTGGGGTCATAGTGTCTGGGGTCATAGTGTCTGGGATCATAGTGTCTGGGATCATAGTGTCTGGGATCATAGTGTCTGGGATCATAGTGTCTGGGATCATAGTGTCTGAGGTCATAGTGTCTGGTATCATAGTGTCTGGTACCATAGTGTCTGGGATCATAGTGTCTGGGGTCATAGTGTCTGGGGTCATAGTGTCTGGGGTCATAGTGTCTGGGGTCATAGTGTCTGGGATCATAGTGTCTGGGGTCATAGTGTCTGGGGTCATAGTGTCTGGGGTCATAGTGTCTGGGGTCATAGTGTCTGGGATCACATCCATTTACAGCACAAACAAGCCTTAGCCTTAAGTTTAACTATACTCACTATTTGTGTTTTGTTTTTGATAAAATTGTCTGTTAAATGTAGTTCAATAACCTTTCAGAGTGAAATGCAGAGGCTGTATAGCTTATCGACAGCCCCATCAAGGTGAGAGTCCTAAGCATTATGATGACGTGGTAATGATCCACTGTGAGGGCAGATACAGTGTGGCTCTCCCTTTAGTCTGCAGAAATGATATGATTGCTTTAGCCCAGCAGATGGCAGTGTAAGTCAGCGATAGGTCTTGATTACGTATTGCACACGCCTCAGACTGTACTGTACCCTGCAGCAGAAAACCCCAGCTCATTTCTCATGGTAAAAATTCTCTCCTCTCATGTAGTATGTTGGCAAGTGGGAATATGATTTTGAGGTAAGATTTAAGAAATAGGTGATCCTGAACATGTTGTGGCCCATGTATGAGTCTTGTGTTTGGTGTGTAGTGTTACGTCATGTGGATTAGTGATTAGTGATTCTCCCTTCTTGGTGTTTCTCTATGAAGTCTCCTTCTGTTAGTGGAGGTCTTGTTTGTATGTGCTTTCGAACCTAGTCAGGGTTAGGTTAGGAAGTTATGTAGGTGAGGCTAGGGCTCTGTTAGCCTGCGGCCCTCAGTCTCCTGGTTTAGGATGAAATGAGTCGTCCTGGATCATGCAACATTGAACCTCTCAGGTCCATATAGCAGACTAACTCTCTCTCAGGTCCATATAGCAGACTAACTCCCTCTCAGGTCCATATATCAGACTAACTCCCTCTCAGGTCCATAGCAGACTAACTCTCTCTCAGGTCCATATAGCAGACTAACTCCCTCTCATGTCCATATGGCAGACTAACTCCCTCTCAGTTCCATGGCAGACTAACTCCCTCTCAGGTCCATAGCAGACTAACTCTCTCAGGTCCATATTGCAGACTAACTCCCTCTCAAGTCCTTAGCAGACTAACTCCCTCTCAGGTCCATAGCAGACTAACTACCTCAGGTCCATATAGCAGACTAACTCCCTCTCAAGTCCATATAGCAGACTAACTCCTTCTCAGGTCCATAGCAGACTAACTTCCTCTCAGGTCCATATAGCAGACTAACTCCCTCTCAGATCCATATATCAGACTAATTCCCTCTCAGGTCCATATAGCAGACTAACTCCCTCTCAGGTCCATAGCAGACTAACTCCCTCTCAGGTCCATATAGCAGACTAACTCCTTCTCAGGTCCATAGCAGACTAACTCCCTCTCAGGTCCATACATCAGACTAACTCTCTCAGGTCCATATAGCAGCCAAACTCCCTCTCAGGTCCATAGCAGACTAACTCTCCCGCAGGTGCATATAGCAGACTAACTCCCTCTCAGGTCCATAGCAGACTAACTCCCTCTCAGGTCCATATAGCAGACTAACTCCCTCTCAGGTCCATAGCAGACTAACTCCCTCTCAGGTCCATATATCAGACTAACTCCCTCTCAGGTCCATATAGCAGACTAACTTCCTCTCAGGTCCATGTAGCAGACTAACTCCCTCTCAGGTCCATGTAGCAGACTAATGGCGCTTTTCCACCGCATGAAATCAGCTTGCCTCGCCTCGCCTCGCCTCGCATTTTTGGCGTTTCCACCGCAGTTCCATGGTACCTGGTACCTGCTAGCGGGTACTTTTTTTGTACCTTCTTGCTCTAGGTACCAAGCGAGCTTAGTCGAGCTAAAAGATGACGTCGGCAGACGGCCGGCCATTGATTGGCCAGAAAGTGTGACGAGTCACGAGAGCGACTTAAAGCAACAGCGCCGCAGCTTTTTACTATCAGATACAGTCCATTAAACCAACAGTCTACAAGCTTTTTAAAAATCAGATAATTTACAAAAGAGTTCGTCAACATGGCTAAAATTAAGTCTTCGCCGTGGACCACATCTGAGGTGCAGACGTTTCTGTGTCTTGTGGCCGAGGATAGACTAACTCTGGTCGCGTACAAAAATACGTCACGGTCTACGTCACGCCCCTTTCGCCGACGACCAAGAAGTACTATTTGGGGTACTATTGCGGTGGAAAACCACCGGTGTTTACGACAAACCGAGGCGAGTCGAGTATAGTCGTGCTACATTTGCGGTGGAAAAGCGCCATAAGTCTTTCTCAAGTCCATAGCAGACTAACTTCCTCCCCGAACCATATAGCAGACTAACTAAGACCATATCTTGAAAAAGATTGTTGGTTTCAGTAAGTGAACATACTACAGTAGGTTTCGTAGATGAGCTATTCGATGTGTGTGTGATTTATAATCCATCTTGAAAGCCCCTAGACTCAGACTTGGTTTAGTTAGCAGGTGGTTGTGGGGGAGGTGGCTGGATGTCATCTCTTGTGTTGGAGCTTCACTCAGACAGAAGACACCACCCTTACTGTATGGAGGAAAAAGATGCAGTGTTGTGTAACCCAGAGCAACCTTTCACAGTAACCTCAGCACCTGTACACAGAACAGGGGCACCCTTCTGTGTTCTGACATCCTGCTGTGTATTGTGTGTGTGTGTGGTGTGTGCGGTCTGTGTGTGTGTGTGGTGTGTGCGGTGTGTGTGTGTGTGGTGTGTGTGGTGTGTGTGGTGTCAGTCTTTCAGTGTTGGAGATCTCTGGTGCTTTACCAGCTCAGAGATTCCCTGAGGCTCTCAGGTGTAACTGACTCCACACAAATCTGTGGGAGACTTTCAGGTTTCATACTTTCCACTGGGTTCATGTTTAATATGAGGACTTGAATAATTCATGAGTAGAGCTGTGTCTCTGCCAGCCTCAGCATGGGGAGACTCAGAGCTGTCACTGAGAGGCTGCTTTTAGAAGCACACTGACTGGAAAACATTATCATCCTGCTAGAATCTGGGTGGCTTCATTTCATCTGACAATCTGATCATGACGTCATGGAAGGGACAGATGGCTTCTCCACTTGTCCTGCTCAGCTACTCATGTCTGTCAGCCGTCCTCCAACCATCGCTACCTTCATCCAATCAGAACACTGCTGGAAAGCAGTCATCCTTCCTGTAAAGCACACCCTAACATCAGCCGCCTGCTAACATCACCACCATGCTAACACCAGCAGCACTATGCTAACACCAGCAGCATGCTAACATCAGCACTATGCTAACACCAGCAGCATGCTAACACCAGCAGCATGCTAACATCAGCACTATGCTAACATCAGCACTATGCTAACACCAGCAGCATGCTAACATCAGCACTATGCTAACATCAGCACTATGCTAACATCAGCACTATGCTAACACCAGCAGCATGCTAACATCAGCACTATGCTAACATCAGCACTATGCTAACACCAGCAGCATGCTAACATCAGCACTATGCTAACATCAGCACTATGCTAACATCAGCACTATGCTACCACCAGCAGCATGCTAACATCAGCACTATGCTAACATCAGCACTATGCTAACATCAGCACTATGCTACCACCAGCAGCATGCTAACATCAGCACTATGCTACCACCAGCAGCATGCTAACACCAGCAGCATGCTAACATCAGCACTATGCTAACATCAGCACTATGCTAACACCAGCAGCATGCTAACACCAGCAGCACTATGCTAACATCAGCACTATGCTAACATCAGCACTATGCTAACACCAGCAGCATGCTAACACCAGCAGCATGCTAACACCAGCAGCACTATGCTAACATCAGCACTATGCTAACACCAGCAGCATGCTAACATCAGCACTATGCTACCACCAGCAGCATGCTAACATCAGCACTATGCTACCACCAGCAGCATGCTAACATCAGCACTATGCTACCACCAGCAGCATGCTAACATCAGCACTATGCTAACACCAGCAGCATGCTAACATCAGCACTATGCTAACACCAGCAGCATGCTAACATCAGCACCACGCTCTCTCAGCGGAGGATTCAATTTCTTGTTAACTTAAGTAATTTAAGAACAGGTGAATCAAACCAAGGTGATGAATGATTGTTTAATCGTTAGAGTTACCTGTAGATTATAGTGATGGGTTGTGTTCTAGGTAGAGTCCCCTATCTGCTAGTGTACCAGCTCTCCCAATATCCCTCCATCTCTCTCACCCTCAGAGGTACCAACATCTTCCTCTCTCCCACCCTCACACCAATATATCTATCTCTATTTCCATATCTCCCATCCTCGCACCAATATCTTTATCTCTTTTCATATCTCCCATCCTCACACCAATATCTCTATCTCTATTTTCATATCTACCATCCTCACAACAATATCTTTCGCTATTTCCATATCTCCCATCCTCAAACCATCCCCTCTTTCTCGCTCCATCTCCCACCCTCACATTTCTCTCTTTCTCTGTCTCTCGCTTCTCCACTGTCATGCAGAAGCACACATTTCTCCACATCATCACCCAGTCGTGTCTGACCATTAGCCGTCTGGAGGATGGCAGCTATGGCCCCACGGTGGAATCCTGTAACGACAGCCCCCTGCAAGCCTGGATCCTGCGCAACTACACACGCCTGGAGGTCTTTAGACGCCTCTACTACAGCCCCACAGACTACTTTCTATAGGTGCTTGGGAGCTGGGTCCTGGGTCCTGGGAGCTGGGAGCTGGGTCCTCGGAGCTGGGTGCTGGGAGCTGGGTCCTGGGACCTGGGACCTGGGTCCTGGGTCCTGGGAGCTGGGTCCTGGGAGCTGGGTCCTGGGAGCTGGGTCCTGGGTCCTGGGAGCTGGGAGCTGGGTCCTGGGAGCTGGGTCCTGGGAGCTGGGTCCTGGGAGCTGGGAGCTGGGTCCTGGGTCCTGGGAGCTGGGTCCTCGGAGCTGTGAGCTGGGTGCTGGGAGCTGGGACCTGGGTCCTGGGTCCTGGGAGCTGGGTCCTGGGAGCTGGGTCCTGGGAGCTGGGTCCTGGGAGCTGGGAGCTGGGTCCTGGGAGCTGGGTCCTCGGAGCTGTGAGCTGGGTGCTGGGAGCTGGGACCTGGGTCCTGGGTCCTGGGAGCTGGGTCCTGGGAGCTGGGTCCTGGGAGCTGGGTCCTGGGAGCTGGGACCTGGGTCCTGGGTCCTGGGTCCTGGGTCCTGGGAGCTGGGTCCTGGGAGCTGGGAGCTGGGTCCTGGGTCCTGTAATGGAGCAGGTCAGTACAGCAAGGTCTTTGTAGCCTTGTATGATGTAGTGTAGTTATGGAGTAGTGTGTGGTGGTATAATGAATAATACTGTGTAGTTATGGAGTAGTGTGTGGTGGTATATTGAATAATACTGTGTAGTTATGGAGTAGTGTGTGGTGGTATATTGAATAATACTGTGTAGTTATGGAGTAGTGTGTGGTGGTATAATGAATAATACTGTGTAGATATGGAGTAGTGTGTGGTGGTATAATGAATAATACTGTGTAGTTATGGAGTAGTGTGTGGTGGTGTAATGAATAATACTGTGTAGTTATGGAGTACTGTGTGGTGGTATAATGAATAATACTGTGTAGTTATGGAGTAGTGTGTGGTGGTGTAATGAATAATACTGTGTAGTTATGGAGTACTGTGTGGTGGTATAATGAATAATACTGTGTAGTTATGGAGTACGAGTCAGGGTCAGAGTCAGGGTCAGAGTCAGGGTCAGGATTAGGGTTCGAGTCAGGGTCAGAGTCAGGGTTAGGGTCAGAGTCAGGGTCAGGATTAGGGTTCGAGTCAGTTGTTCCTGCTGACCTTTTGATATGAAGACAGGAACACATGGAAGCAGGTCCAGGTGTGACAGTTAAAGATGCTACATGCAGCCTCCAGCCTCCAGTCTCTCCAGACTAGATTTCATTTGACATTAATTTTCCTCCATAAATATTTTATTTGGATAGAGAAATGTTGCCCCCCCCCCCCTTCATCCGTGGGCTCTGTTTGAATGGGAGATGTGGAGGACATGTTTATTTTGAGCTTGTTATCTATGCGCCTGGCAGATTGAAATGGGCTTGCCTTTGTTTACAAGTTCTTTTGAAGTGATCCTTCATTGTGAGACCAGCTTTCATGGCCTTAGCCTCTCAGGGAAAGGGGCGCTTCATTCGAACCCCCTCCCCTCTGGCCTTGTAGCAGCTGTGAGCAGTATTCTGTTGTCTAAACACTGAATCACTGCCTCATATTCATTTCACCTGGTGTGTAAAGAGTTGCTTTCATTCTGAATACAGTATATCGTCTACATCAGATAAATAGTTTCTCAAAAATAACATGAATGTTTCTGTTTGGTGTTGAAGTGTGTTTGCGTACAGAAAGTTAAGGGTTTTCTGTGTCGTGTGTTCAAGGTTTATGCTGGAGCTGTTAAAGTAAAGAGGCAAAAGCTTCTTCTGGGTTGTTGCACAGTTGCTGTGTGTGGAGAGTGCAAGGTTGGTGCGTGTGCGTGTGGACAATGCAGGGTTGGTGTGTGTGGACAGGCCAGGGATGCTGTGTGTGTGTGTGTGTGTGTGTGTGTGTGTGTTTGTGTGTGTGTGTGTGTGTGTGTGTGTGTGTGTGTGTGTGTGTGTGTGCGTGTGCGGACAGGGCAGGGTTGCTGTGTGTGTGTGTGTGCGTGCATGTGTGTGTGTGCTGGTAAAGCCTGCTGTCAGTTGACCTGCTTTTCTGCTTGCTCAGTGTCGACCTTCACACACCTCCCAACACTTCACTGAACATAAAAAGGAAGTGTGTCTTAAAGCCGTGTGCGTGTGCCACACCTGCCTGTCTGGCTTCTGGAAGTGAGGAGTGAGACACACTGCTGTGATGTTCATATACCCTGAGCCCCCAAGACAACCCCGTGCTCTCCTGACGTGGCTCCTGTCAGCATGTCTAGAGCTCTGACACATCCCCCCCCCCCCGCCCTGCTCTCTTAGAAAGCAGCCTCATTTAATTAGCCAGTCTCAGCTGTGTACACAAAGAGCCACCTGCCCCCAGGAGACTCTCACTGCCTCCATGAGCCAGGAAATAACCATCATCCACGGACAGAGCTCCCACATTATGAGATTTTTCATGAAATATGGATTTTTATATAAATATATATATAAGTTGTTAATAATTTTCTCTCTCCCCCCCCCTTCTCTGTTATACATTCTCACTTCTATCTTTCCTGTCCTCGCTCTGTCTCTCCATTGTCTTTCTCTCCCCTCTCTCTTTAGATGCTCTGCTCTCTCCATCTCCTTTCTCCATCTCTTCTCTCTCTCCTCTGAATGTTCATGCTATAATGTTTTTGTACCAGTGAAGTAGGGTGGTATGTTTGAATGAGAGCACAAGTCGTATCTTCATGACTTTACTGTGTTCTCATGAACAGTAGATGTTCACCAGCTGCAGAACACGTTCATGTTAAAGTAGCATCTCCTTATGCGCTACACATTATCCTGGCTAGGATCCAGTATTATTTCTATCTTGACAGCTGGGATTCGTCTGTTCTACATGTCTGCCCTGCTGGATGCAGACAATGCTTTGTGGGTTTAGAGTTTGACCTACCTCAAGTGTGTGTGTGTGTGACTGTGTGTTCTCGGCCTGCGCTCTGTCTCCAGGCAGACTAAAGTGCCTCAGCTTCTAATTGCAGTGAGACAAGCATCCAAATCAAACATGGCCGCTGTTTCGTTGTGTGCTCATTAAACAGAAAATCCTCCGTCAACAAACAAACCCAATCATGTTTTGATTAAGGATTAAGGATGAAGGATTAGCTCAGAACCACTAAACAAAGAACATTCATTCGTAAATCCAGATGCCTGTTCTGAGACACACACACACCTCTGCTGTCGGACACACACACCTGCACGGAAACAATTACAGTAATTAGTGCCATGAATTACTTAAACGTGTCCTTAGTTACAAAGCGTTCTGTACAGACAAAGTTTGTTATGTGGTTGTTATTTAGTGTGTGTGGTCTGTGTGTGTGTGTGTGTGTGTGTGTGTGTGTGTGTGTGTGGTCTCACAGCGGTTGACCTTGCTTCACGTGAACAGTAACCAGTGTTTGGACACGCCATCGGAGGAGGACAAACAGATACCCACCCTGAGGGACTGCTCAAGCTCCCGGTCCCAGCAGTGGCTGCTCCGCAACATGACCCTGAACATCTGAAGGCTCCCCCACTGAAGCCACCTCAACCCCACTGCACCTCAACTCCCACTGAAGCCACCTCAACCCCACTGCACCTCAACTCCCACTGAAGCCACCTCAACCCCACTGAAGCCACCTCAACCCCACTGCACCTCAACTCCCACTGAAGCCACCTCAACCCCACTGCACCTCAACTCCCACTGCGCCTCAACTCCCACTGCACCTCAACTCCCACTGCACCTCAACTCCCACTGTACCTCAACCCCACTGCACCTCAACCCCACTGCGCCTCAACTCCCACTGCACCTCAACTCCCACTGCACCTCAACTCCCACTGTACCTCAACCCCACTGCACCTCAACCCCACTGCGCCTCAACTCCCACTGCGCCTCAACTCCACTGAAGCCACCTCAACTCCCACTGCACCTCAACCCCACTGCATCTCAACTCCCACTGCGCCTCAACCCCACTGCACCTCAACTCCCACTGCACCTCAACCCCACTGCAAATCAACCCCGCTGCACCTCAACCCCACTGCACCTCAACTCCCACTGAAGGCACCTCAACTCCCACTGCACTTCAACTCCCACTGCACCTCAACTCCCACTGCACCTCAACCCTGCTGCACCTCAACCCCACTGCACCTCAACTCCCACTGCACCTCAACTCCCACTGCACCTCAACTCCACTGCACCTCAACTCCCACTGCACCTCAACCCCACTGCAACTCAACCCCACTGCACCTCCACCCCACTGCACCTCACCCCCCCTTCACCCCCACTTCTCAACCCCCTCCACCCCATCCCCTCCTGCCCCACCAGCCCAGCCCTGTGCTTGGCTGCAGGGAGGGGTGGAGGGTGGGACAGCTCCTGACTCTGTCCACATACATGAGGTGTTGTCCCAGTCTACCAGGAGATCCACCATCACCTGAAGCTGAAGCTGCATAGAAGAGGTCCTCACAAGGACCGCCCGTATCAGAAATTGATCTGAACTAACCAGGACTGTGTCAGGACTGTGTCAGGACTGTGTCAGGACTGTGTCAGGGCTGTGTCAGGACTGTGTCAG
Organism: Neosalanx taihuensis; assembly: GCA_030340665.1. Taxonomy (NCBI): domain Eukaryota; kingdom Metazoa; phylum Chordata; class Actinopteri; order Osmeriformes; family Salangidae; genus Neosalanx; species Neosalanx taihuensis. Next base: position 262,139 of record CM059291.1, read on the forward strand.
GGCTGTGTCAGGACTGTGTCAGGGCTGTGTCAGGACTGTGTCAGGATTGTGTCAGGACTGTGTCAGGACTGTGTCAGGACTGTGTCAGGGCTGTGTCAGGGCTGTGTCAGGACTGTGTCAGGACTGTGTCAGGGCTGTGTCAGGGCTGTGTCAGGACTGTGTCCAGGACTGTGTCAGGACTGTGTCAGGACTGTGTCAGGACTGTGTCAGGGCTGTGTCAGGGCTGTGTCAGGACTGTGTCAGGGCTGTGTCAGGACTGTGTCAGGACTGTGTCAGGGCTGTGTCAGGACTGTGTCAGGGCTGTGTCAGGACTGTGTCAGGACTGTGTCAGGGCTGTGTCAGGACTGTGTCAGGACTGTGTCAGGACTGTGTCAGGGCTGTGTCAGGGCTGTGTCAGGACTGTGTCAGGACTGTGTCAGGACTGTGTCAGGACTGTGTCAGGGCTGTGTCAGGACTGTGTCAGGACTGTGTCAGGACTGTGTCAGGGCTGTGTCAGGACTGTGTCAGGGCTGTGGTTATGTTATCAGTCATACTTTCTGCTCCTAAACTCTCCTCTGATTCAGCATATCAGACTTGTTCAAGGCATCATGACAGATATGAAGGTACTAAGGTACTAAGGTCCATCATATCACAATGATACGCCTTTATGAAGCTCATGCTTGAACCATTCATGATGTTTTCACAGGAACAATCTGGTTAAATTATTTATAGACCTAATTATTTGGATGTTTGTTATGTTATTCATATGTTTTATTATGTTATTTGTTTGTGCCACTATGTTTGAATATTAATTTATTTCCATCGATTCTTTTTATTGTAATAAAACAGTTGTGGTATCAGTAGATAAATGAAAACATACTAAAAAGATCAAATTCTTGTTTGGTATTCTAACATCATCTAACAAAACATGAACATTAAACCACTTCACGTATAATAATATAAAAAATATAACAGAATAATGTCATTGTCAGTCAAAGTTATCCATATTCAAGCCCCAAAGGACATAGAGGAGTTATTCTTAGTCTTCCTCCATACTTATCTGTCAATGTTAGCTTGTAAAGGAGACTGGAGCCACACTGGTTTCTATAAATACAGGAACAATTATTTTTCTAAGACGCTATAAAACTTGAATGCTTTCTTTGAAGCAAATATGTTAGAGGTTGTTGGTGCGCTGTAGTGTTCTATTCCTGCAGGAAGTACTGTATGAAAGTACAAGATGTGTGCAGCTCCTGTGCACTGACCTGAGAACTGTTACATCGACAGCATGGATCACGTGAACACTGTTAATGCTGCTTTATGATCATCAAACTTACATCAACCAACTGAAATACAATCTCATATCATGAACAACATGTTATCTGTTTTTTTCTTCCCAAACTGGTTCACTTTAAGTGCATGGTACTAGGAATGTAGTTAGTACTTTTGCTGTATGTGTTGACTGTAAAGTGAAGTCACCTGTTTGTACATTTTTGTAAAAACAAAAGGCAGAACAAATGTAAACGATAAGGATTTAGATCTGAATGTCTGATTTTAGACCAAGACCAACCTGTGAAGGATAATAAATAGTGTTTCATAACCCTTTCACCTGCTCTCCTGATGTCCTGCTCCTGTTCTCCTCCTCCTCCTGACCTCCTGCTACTCCTCCTGTCGTCCTCCTGTCCTCCTCCTCCTGTCCTCCTCCTCCTCCTGTCCTCCTCCTGTCCTCTCCTCCTCCTGACCTCCTCCTCCTCTCCTCCTCCTCCCGTCCTCTCCTCCTTTTCCTCCTGTCCTGCTCCTCTCCTCCTCCTGTCCTCCTCCTCTCCTCCTCCTGTCCTCTCCTCCTCCTCTCCTCCTCCTCTCCTCCTCCTCCTGTCCTCCCCCTGTCCTCCTACTCCTGTCCTCCCTATGTCCTCCTCCTCCTGTACTCCTTCTGTCCTCTTCTCCTCCTCCTCCTGTCCTCCCCCTGTCCTCTTCCTGTCCTCCCCCTGTCCTCTCCTCCTCCTGTCCTCTTCCTGTCCTCTTCTCTTCCTCCTCCTCCTGTCCCCCTCCTGTCCTCTCCTCCTCCTCTCCTCCTCCTCCTGTCCTCCCCCTGTCCTCCTACTCCTGTCCTCCCTATGTCCTCCTCCTCCTGTACTCCTTCTGTCCTCTTCTCCTCCTCCTCCTCCTGTCCTCTCCTTCTCCCCCTGTCCTCCTCCTGTCCTCCCCCTGGCCTCCTCCTGTCCTTCCCCTGTCCTCCTGTCCCCCCCTGTCCTCCTCCTGTCCTCCCCCTGTCCTCCCCCTGTCCTCCTCCTGTCCTCCTCCTGTCCTCCCCCTGTCCTCCTGTCCTCTCCTCCTCCTCCCCCTGTCCTTGTCTCTTCTGTCCTCCTCCTCCTCCTCCTGTCCTTCCCACATCTACAACAGAAGAGCTTTTTAATGCTGCTTCCTGTGATCTCTGCATCTGTCATCACCAAACACCAACACTGCTGATTCTGATGCTGCAGGCAGGGGAAGAAAACCAGGCATAAGCAGAGGAAAAGCCTCCATACAAGCTGTTATTCTAATGATATCCCTTTACGGTACCTGCAGTCTGTTTCACACTTAATGGGGAGGTGAGGTGAGGGAGGGAGATGGGTTTTAATAAATATTAGTGAATCTCTCCAAGGCAACCAGTCTGTAGCAGCTAACGTGTCCCATGAGGTTTAGTTTGACAACAGCAGCTTTCAGGAGGGATTCATGGCAGCAGTGAAGCAGATATCTGACCTGCTCACAGCGAGGAGACACAGAGCATCCAGACTGGACCTATGAGGATAAGATAGGCTGACAGGGACCAGCCTTGGGAGTCCATTAGCCCTGAGATGGTCTGAAATAATGGGTTTAATGGAGGCCTTATCTGAGGTGTCTTTGGGTGTCTGAGCCCTGACATGAATGCACCTCCTCACCATGGAGACGGGAGGGCGTTAACCCTTTCAGCTCTGCAGGGGATGAAGAGAGAGGGATGAAGAGAGAGGGGTGAAGAGAGAGGGATGGAGAGAGAGGGATGGAGAGAGAGGGATGGAGAGAGAGGGATGAAGAGAGAGGGATGAAGAGAGAGGGATGAAGAGAGAGGGATGGAGAGAGAAGGATGAAGAGAAGGATGTGGAGAGAGGGATGTGGATCCCTCACTCCAGGGTGACTGAAAAGAAGGGAGAGAAAGACAGAAAATGAGGGAGAGTAGGTGGAGAGGAGGAGGTGATCAAGACAGTCTGGCTTTTCACTAAGAATCTGAGGACACAAGGAGGAATCATGCCCTTAATTGCAGTGGGGACCTGAGAGTCAGAAGCTGGGATGAAACACTTTCATTAGACATGGTTAGAGGCTCCAGGACACAATGGAAGTCACATCCCCAGTCAAGGGACAACACACATCTCCCCCCAAACACACAACACACAGCACACATCTCCCCCAAACACACAACACACATCTCCTCCCAAACACACAACACACATCTCCTCCCAAACACACAACACACATCTCCTCCCAAACACACAACACACATCTCCCCCCAAACACACAACACACATCTCCCCCCAAACACACAACAGACGACACACATCTCCCCCCAAACACACAACAGACGACACACATCTCCCCCCAAACACACAACAGACGACACACATCTCCCCCCAAACACAACAGAAAACACACATCTCCTCCCAAACACACAACAGACGACACACATCTACCCCCAAACACACAACAGACAACACACATCTCCTCCTAAACACAAAGTGGCTGTTAGTACAGTAGAGGCACACATGTTCTTCCAGGCTCTTTGAGTAATTCCTTATTGACTTATTTAAAGTGGGCAGAGGCTCCAGCAGGCGTCTCCTACCTGCTAATCCCCTTTTAGAGACCAAAGCAGTGATTAGGGGGACCTGCTGCTTTCAGCGGTAATTGTGTGGTGATCAATCATCAATCACTATGAGCAGACTGACCAGCATCTCTCTCCAGATGCTTCTATTTCAGACCTCAACACCACACAGTCAAACAGGCTCTCTGGTTTAGTTTGTGTTCAAGAGCATCTTCAGTTCTGACAACAGCACATTATGTTCTGTATGATCCTGTGCTACATGCAGTACATATTTATATCCTTATTTATATCTGTTTATTATTCTAATTTATACGAATAATAATAATTATCTCGTACATCGTTGGCTTTTAGCAGGATGTCAGTTAATATGGAACAGCCATGATGCAGGTGAACAGTCAGAACTGAGGAACCTGTAGCCTCCTGTTCTATCAGTCTGCAGCCTCCTGTTCTATCAGTCTGCAGCCTCATGTTCTATCAGTCTGCAGCCTCATGTTCTATCAGTCTGCAGCCTCCTGTTCTATCAGTCTGCAGCCTCATGTTCTATCAGTCTGCAGCCTCATGTTCTATCAGTCTGCAGCCTCATGTTCTATCAGTCTGCAGCCTCTGACCTATATGTGAGGCAGTGTGGAACCAGCCCTTTGACTCATACATGAGAGGAAGGTAGAGGAAGGGGGAGGAAGGGAGAGGAAGGTAGAGGAAGGTAGAGGAAGGTAGAGGAAGGTAGAGGAAGGGAGTGGAAGGTGGAGGAAGGGAAAGGAAGGTGGAGGAAGGTAGAAGAAGGTGGAGGAAGGTAGAAGAAGGTGGAGGAAGGGAAAGGAAGGTGGAGGAAGGTAGAAGAAGGTAGAGGAAGGTAGAAGAAGGTGGAGGAAGGGAGAGGAAGGTAGAGGAAGGTAGAAGAAGGTGGAGGAAGGGAGAGGAAGGTAGAAGAAGGTGGAGGAAGGGAGAGGAAGGTAAAGGAAGGTGGAGGAAGGGAGAGGAAGGTAGAAGAAGGTGGAGGAAGGGAAAGGAAGGTGGAGGAAGGTGGAGGAAGAGAGAGGAAGGCTCCTTCAGGCTTCAGATTGAGTTAAAGCTCCCTGTTGACAGAGGAGACGGTTGCCGCATGAATCTTTTCTGCTCTCGGAAATCAATATTGTAGAATTTCCAAATGGTGAATGAAAACTTGTATTTGATTAGCAATAAAAGATGTTAAAGTGGTGATGAACAGTTTTCTAATGCAGGATCCAATTCCATGTGTGCAGAAATAGCTGGGAGATTCATCATCCTATCCACTGTGATCACAGCTGCTGCAGGGCCGTGCAGGAGTGCTGATCGGACCGATTACAAGGCATGATGGGAAATCAGAGAAGATCCCCTGAAGTGATTGGCTGTTCCTCCTGGGGAATGACCTCAAGTGGTATCTAAACAGAGTGCACCATAAACATATCTCTGTGACTGATTAGGTTAATGAATCAATCCTTCATCTCTCTATCACATCCTGGTCGAGCTATTTTTATGAAATGGCTTACACAACAACATCAAATGATCTTTCATCAGCCTCTGACTGGAGATGGTACA
>CM059291.1:272500-302500 GCA_030340665.1 Neosalanx taihuensis
TTCAGGTCCAGCTCCAGCTCCAGGTCCATCCGGGCTTCAGCTCCAGCTCCAGCTCCAGCTCCAGCTCCATCTGGGCTTCAGGTCCAGCTCCAGCTCCAGCTCCATCCGGGCTTCAGGTCCAGCTTCAGGTCTAGCTCCAGGTCCAGCTCCAGGTCCAGCTTCAGTCCAGGTCCAGGGACGGAAAATCGCACTGAATCCTTCCGTCTGCTTCTTTCGCTGCTGTCATCGTAGTATGTCGGCACTTCGAAAGAAATTTGGGGACGATTATCAGGTAGTGACCACCTCATCTAGTGGGTCTGGGTTCAACCAGCCAGCGCCAGAGAAGAAGAAGAAAAGACAACGATTTGTGGACAAGAACGGCCGATGTAACGTTCAGCATGGTAACCTTGGAGGAGAAACCAGCAGATATCTCTCAGACTTGTTCACTACGCTGGTCGATTTGAAATGGAGATGGAATTTATTTATTTTCATCCTAACCTACACAGTTGCCTGGCTCTTCATGGCCTTCATGTGGTGGGTCATCGCCTACATCAGAGGGGACCTGAACCGCGTTGGACATGATGATAAATACACACCATGCGTGGCCAATGTCTACAACTTTCCCTCTGCCTTTCTATTCTTCATTGAAACCGAAGCTACAATAGGATATGGTTATAGGTACATCACGGACAAATGTCCAGAGGGAATCATTCTATTTCTTTTCCAGTCAATCCTAGGATCCATCGTGGACGCCTTTTTGATTGGATGTATGTTCATTAAAATGTCTCAGCCCAAAAAACGAGCAGAGACTTTAATGTTTAGTGAACATGCAGCTATATCTATGCGAGATGGAAAACTAACACTCATGTTCAGGGTTGGAAACCTGCGGAACAGTCACATGGTCTCTGCTCAGATCCGCTGCAAGCTGCTGAAAGTGAGTGGCGCTGCCTTTGACCCAGAACAGACATCACATTAGATCAGACAGCATCAGCACCATTTACACTTTGCTATTTTCTAAAGGCACAATGAAACCTTAGCTCACAATTTAGCTGGGTAGGGGACAGGATATTACGTTTAGGCCCATTATTTTGTATCTTATATCATACTGAGGTATTGGGTATTTAGATCATAATAGTAGATAATATCACAATTGAAATAATAGACTAATAAAAGAATGAAAGGCTTATTGACAGTTCTGATTCCCTCCTCAGCTAAACAACAATCCCAACTTCACAGTTTAAAAATGCAGGTCAAGAATGTATGCTTTATCAAACTGCTTAATTGATAACCTGGATATAATAGGCTGTACTTAATGAATTGTCCTTCAGGGGGCTAGCTCTATCTGCTCGTGGGAGATTGATCTCTTTGATTACTTACAAAATTTAAATGTCTGTCAGAATGGCTGGCTGTGTTTCTGTTAAAGCCTTCTCTCCTCCTCTACCTCCTCTCTCCTCCTCTACCTCCTCTCTCCTCCTCTACTTCCTCTCTTCTCTACCTCCTCTCTCCTCCTCTACCTCCTCTCTCCTCCTCTCCCTTCTCTCTACCTCCTCTCTTCTCCTCTACCTCCTCTCTCCTCTTCTACCTCCTCTCTCCTCCTCTACCTTATCTCTACCTCCTCTCTTCTCCTCTACCTCCTCTCTCCTCTTCTACCTCCTCTCTCCTCCTCTACCTCCTCTCTCCTCTTCTCCCTTCTCTCTCCTCCTCTACCTCCTCTCTCCTCCTCTACCTCCTCTCTCCTCTTCTCCCTTCTCTCTCCTCCTCTACCTTCTCTCTCCTCCTCTACCTCCTCTCTCCTCCTCTACCTCCTCTCTCCTCCTCTACCTTCTCTCTACCTCCTCTCTCCTCCTCTACCTCCTCTCTTCTCCTCTACCTCCTCTCTCCTCCTCTACCTTCTCTCTACCTCCTCTCTCCTCCTCTACCTCCTCTCTTCTCCTCTACCTCCTCTCTCCTCCTCTACCTTCTCTCTACCTCCTCTCTCCTCCTCTACCTCCTCTCTCCTCCTCTACCTTCTCTCTACCTCCTCTCTTCTCCTCTACCTCCTCTCTCCCCTCCTCTACAGTCTCGTCAAACACCAGAAGGAGAGTTCCTTCCTCTGGATCAGTTGGAGTTGGATGTGGGCTTCAGCACTGGTGCAGATCAGCTCTTTCTGGTTTCTCCTCTCACCATCTGCCATGTGATCGACACCAAAAGCCCGTTCTACGAACTGTCCCAGAGGTCCATGCAGACGGAACAGTTTGAGATTGTGGTGATATTGGAGGGGATAGTGGAAACTACAGGTGAGTCTTTTTGTATTCAATCTGTTTTAGAAACGGAAGACCTGATTCCTTTATCAGTTTTCCAACGCATGTTTAACTGAGCAGCTGGGTTGTGGGAAGTGCTGATTATTTGAAGATGTTTCCAGTTAGTGGGTCACGCCAAATGGCCTTTTCATTGACCTTTGGATGTTAGTGGATGAAAAATTGATTGTATTCTATTGATCTTTGACTCTTGTAAACATGTACATTTGTGCTACCAAGGGCTACTGGAGGTTTATAAATCATATCTTATTGATTTGATGAAACTGAACGTGGAACGTGTTCAAAATATGAATGTGTCATCTTCAGTGAAGAGGGTTTAGAAAAAAACTTTAACAAGCTTTGCTGATAAACTGTACCTGCAGTACCTCACACCTGCAGTACCTCACACCTGCAGTGCCTCACATCGCACAGTGCCTCACATCGCACAGTGCCTCACACCTGCAGTACCTCACACCTGCAGTACCTCACACCTGCAGTGCCTCACATCGCACAGTGCCTCACATCGCACAGTGCCTCACACCTGCAGTGCCTCACATCGCACAGTGCCTCACACCTGTAGTGCCTCACACCTGCAGTACCTCACACCTGCAGTGCCTCACATTGCACAGTGCCTCACACCTGCAGTGCCTCACACCGCACAGTGCCTCACACCTGCAGTGCCTCACACCGCACAGTACCTCACACCTGCAGTGCCTCACACCTGCAGTACCTCACACCTGCAGTACCTCACACCTGCAGTGCCTCACATTGCACAGTGCCTCACACTTGCGGTTCCTCACACCTGCAGTGCCTCACACCTGCAGTGCCTCACATCGCACAGTGCCTCACACCTGCAGTGCATCACACCTGCAGTGCCTCACACCACACAGTGCCTCACACCGCACAGTGCCTCACACCTGCAGTGCATCACACCTGCAGTGCCTCACACCACGCAGTGCCTCACACCACACAGTGCCTCACACCTGCAGTGCCTCACACCTGCAGTGCCTCACACCACACAGTGCCTCACACCTGCAGTGCCTCACACCTGCAGTGCCTCACACCTGCAGTGCCTCACATCACGCAGTGCCTCACACCTGCACAGTGCCTCACACCACACAGTGCCTCACACCTGCAGTGCCTCACACCTGCAGTGCCTCACACCACACAGTGCCTCACACCTGCAGTGCCTCACACCGCACAGTGCCTCACACCTGCAGTGCCTCACACCGCACAGTGCATCACACCTGTAGTGCCTCACACCTGCAGTGCCTCACACTACACAGTGCCTCACACCTGCAGTGCCTCACACCTGCAGTGCCTCACACCTGCACAGTGCCTCACACCTGCACAGTGCCTCACACCACACAGCCCAGAATAAGGAGCTTTTGTCAGGGAAGACAAACTGCTGCTCTACTTTGAGATTATTATTTAACTTGTAAAATTAGGAGAGGTAATTTGAAGAGAACAGTTACACCTCTAGGAATATTCTCTATTGTAAATGTGATCATTCAACACAACATTTGCTAACAGATCAAAGTGCTGAGGGAAGCATTTATTAGTGATGTCATAACCTGACCAACACTACAGAGCACAGTGCTGCACATGCAAGAAAGTTATTTATTGTGGACATTGAAATTATTGTTGGTGCTATTAATCAAGAAGGAGTTGAATAAAACTTGTGTACCCTAAATACAATTTTTAAACCAAGTTTCAAGAGGAAATCCATACACAATGTGTAAACTACATAACAAAGTGCCAAAGGGAAGAACCACAAGAGCATTCAGTTTAAAAAGTTACATTTACATGGCATGCATCTCAAATGTGCAATGTAACCTGTAGGAAAGCTACTAATAATGTTAACATACCTCTCTGCAAGTACAACATTTCAAATTGGGTTAGAACTGGGCAGAAAGAGCAACAAGGCCCTCAATAAGAGATATTAGGTCCTGGGGCAAACTAACATCAGGTCCAGCAGTCGTTCCTAAGTACCGTTATACTCCCACAACAAGTGCGTCTTGAGCCTTTTCTTGAAGGTGGGGAGACAGTTAGTGTCTCTGATGAAGGTGGGGAGACAGTTAGTGTCTCTGATGGAGGTGAGGAGACAGTCGGTGGCTCTGATGGAGGTGAGGAGACAGTTAGTGTCTCTGATGGAGGTGAGGAGACAGTCGGTGGCTCTGATGGAGGTGAGGAGACAGTCAGTGTCTCTGATGAAGGTGAGGAGACAGTCGGTGGCTCTGATGGAGGTGGGGAGACAGTCAGTGTCTCTGAAGGAGGTGAGGGACAGTCGGTGTCTCTGATGGAGGTGGGGAGACAGTCAGTGTCTCTGATGGAGGTGAGGAGACAGTCGGTGGCTCTGATGGAGGTGAGGAGACAGTCAGTGTCTCTGATGAAGGTGAGGAGACAGTCGGTGGCTCTGATGGAGGTGGGGAGACAGTCAGTGTCTCTGAAGGAGGTGAGGGACAGTCGGTGTCTCTGATGGAGGTGGGGAGACAGTCTGTGTCTCTGATGGAGGTGAGGAGACAGTCAGTGTCTCTGATGGAGGTGAGGAGACAGTCAGTGTCTCTGATGAAGGTGAGGAGACAGTCAGTGTCTCTGATGAAGGTGAGGAGACAGTCGGTGGCTCTGATGGAGGTGGGGAGACAGTCGGTGGCTCTGATGGAGGTGGGGAGACAGTGTCTCTGATGGAGGTGGAGAGACAATAAGTGTCTCTGATGGAAGTGGAGAGACAGTCAGTGTCTCTGATGGAGGTGGAGAGACAGTTAGTGTCTCTGATGGAGGTGGAGAGACAGTCAGTGTCTCTGATGGAGGTGAAGAGACAGTCAGTGTCTCTGATGGAGGTGGAGAGACAGTCTGTGTCTCTGATGGAGGTGGAGAGACAGTCTGTGTCTCTGATAGAGGAGGAGAGACAGTCAGTGTCTGATGGAGGTGGAGAGACAGTTAGTGTCTCTGATGGAGGTGGAGAGACAGTCAGTGTCTGATGGAGGTGGGGAGACAGTCAGTGTCTCTGATGAAGGTGGGGAGACAGTCAGTGTCTCTGATGAAGGTGGGGAGACAGTTAGTGTCTCTGATGGAGGTGAGGAGACAGTCAGTGTCTCTGATGAAGGTGGGGAGACAGTCAGTGTCTCTGATGGAGGTGGGGAGACAGTCAGTGTCTCTGATGAAGGTGGGGAGACAGTGTCTCTGATGAAGGTGGGGAGACAGTCAGTGTCTCTGATGGAGGTGGGGAGACAGTCAGTGTCTCTGATGAAGGTGGGGAGACAGTGTCTCTGATGAAGGTGGGGAGACAGTCAGTGTCTCTGATGGAGGTGAGGAGACAGTTAGTGTCTCTGATGGAGGTGGGGAGACAGTCAGTGTCTCTGATGAAGGTGGGGAGACAGTGTCTCTGATGAAGGTGGGGAGACAGTCAGTGTCTCTGATGGAGGTGAGGAGACAATAAGTGTCTCTGATGAAGGTGAGGAGACAGTCAGTGTCTCTGATGAAGGTGGGGAGAGAGTTTGTGTCTCTGATGGAGGTGAGGAGACAGTCAGTGTCTCTGATGAAGGTGGGGAGACAGTGTCTCTGAAGGAGGTGAGGGACAGTCGGTGTCTCTGATGGAGGTGGGGAGACAGTGTCTCTGAAGGAGGTGAGGGACAGTCGGTGTCTCTGATGGAGGTGAGGAGACAGTTAGTGTCTCTGATGAAGGTGGGGAGACAGTGTCTCTGATGGAGGTGGGGAGACAGTTAGTGTCTCTGAAGGAGGTGAGGGACAGTCGGTGTCTCTGATGGAGGTGGGGAGACAGTGTCTCTGATGGAGGTGGAGAGACAATAAGTGTCTCTGATGGAAGTGGAGAGACAGTCAGTGTCTCTGATGGAGGTGGAGAGACAGTTAGTGTCTCTGATGGAGGTGGAGAGACAGTCAGTGTCTCTGATGGAGGTGAAGAGACAGTCAGTGTCTCTGATGGAGGTGGAGAGACAGTCTGTGTCTCTGATGGAGGTGGAGAGACAGTCTGTGTCTCTGATAGAGGAGGAGAGACAGTCAGTGTCTGATGGAGGTGGAGAGACAGTTAGTGTCTCTGATGGAGGTGGAGAGACAGTCAGTGTCTGATGGAGGTGGAGAGACAGTCAGTGTCTGATGGAGGTGGAGAGACAGTCAGTGTCTCTGATGGAGGTGGAGAGACAGTCAGTGTCTCTGATGGAGGTGGAGAGACAGTCAGTGGCTTTGATGGAGGTGGAGAGACAGTCAGTGTCTCTGATGGAGGTGGAGAGACAGTCAGTGGCTTTGATGGAGGTGAGGAGACAGTCTGTATCTCTGATGGAGGTGGAGAGTTAATTCCACCATTGGGGAGCCAGACAGGGGAAGAGCTTGTGTTGGGCTCTGGCGCTCTTGAGAGGTGGGACCACTAGATAGTTGTCAGAAGAAGATTGTAGGGGGCAGGTGGGGGTGTAAGGCTGGAGGAGAGACTTGATGTAGTCGGGTGCAGTCCTGTTCACAGATCTGAAGGTCAGTACCAGGGTCTTGAATATGATACAGGCCATGATGGGAAGTCAGTGGAGGGAGATGAGGAGCGGGAGCATCTGGGTAGATTGAAGACCAGGCAGGCTGCTGCATTCTGGATCCTCTGGATATACATGCTAGAGGACTAGAGCTTGAACTAGCAGCTGGTGGAATGTTCAGACAGGTATCTTCTGGATGTTGTAAAGGGTGAATCTACATGGCCGGGAGACAGAAGCATGTGGGCTGTGAGGAAGAGCTCGTCATCCATGGTAACCCTGAGGTTCCTGGCAGAGGATGAAGGGGTCACTGTTTCAGATCCCAGGGTGATTGAGAGATCGTACCAGATGGAGGGGTTGGTCAGAATTATGAAAAGATCTGTTTTGGCGAGGTTCAGCTAGAGGTGGTGCCTGGTCATCCAGGCAGAGATGTCGGTGAGGCAGGTCATGATCTTAGCTGAGATGCCTGGATCAGTCAAGGGGAACGACAGGTACAGCTGCTTGCCGTCAACGTTACATTGGTAGAAGAGGCCATGGGAGGAGATGATTGGTCCAGGAGAGGTGGTTTACAGGGAGAAGAGGATGGGTCCAAGAGCGGAGCCCTGTGGGACACCAGTGGAGAGCTGGCGGCGGTTTAGGGTGGATTAGAACCTTGAAGCTTCTCTGGCAGACTATGAAAGGATATGACATCAGTGGTGCAGGGTCAAAGGGTGATGGGCGGGGCTAGCTGGTGCAGGGTCAGAGGGTGATGGGCGGGGCTAGCTGGTTGGGTCAGAGGGTGATGGGTGGGGCTAGCTGGCGCAGGGTCAGAGGGTGATGGGCGGGGCTAGCTGGTTGGGTCAGAGGGTGATGGGCGGGGCTAGCTGGTGGATGGTTTCTCAGCTAGTAAAGCTGTTTCAACACAGTTCTGTCATTTGTAACAGTAAAAAAGGAACTAAGTGGGCCTAAAGAAATTGAGACACTGAATACATCAGCATTGTGATAGGATTAGAACATTCCAAAAAGGCTTTGAGTGTGAACATAATGTAAGGTAATGTTATAAACATAATGTAATAGTAAGGATGAGCAAAGCAGATATGAGATGGTTTAGATCTGTGAAGTCTGTATGACAGCTGTCTTGGACTGTGCCGTGAGACTGTGTGTTCTCTGAGTTAAACAACACTGTATGTGGTTAAAAACTGAGAAAGTATATATCCTTCCACACTTACATTCCTAGTCCCTGTGTTACTCTGTTTCCATGGCAACAGCTCCTTGAATGTTCAGGATTGCAGCACTGCACCTAAACTTAGATTCTTCTTCTTTATGTCATAGGGAAAAACAGTCTGTGGAGCATACAGCAGCAGACATAGAGTACTTGTATCTTCAGATGAAAGGCTGATGTGCAGGTCCAGCTGGTCCCTGGATCCAGCCCACAAGCACAGTAGCGTCTGTTGAAACAAGATGGAGTCGAGTGGTGAGACTGTGGAGGCGTTCAGGGAACAGGTGATCAACAGAAGGATGCTCACATATTCATACTGAGGCATCACTGCTGACTACTGGAAGATTCTGCACATTAAATAAGAGGTGCAGCCCAGGCCACAGACTAGAAGCCCCGACTCAAACTGCAACACTGGAGATTGTGTCATTATGTACAGAGATGTTGGGTCATTCAAAATCACTTTGTTGTTGGAACTCAACACTGTCCTGCTCTCATTTATTCCATTTGCTTAAGCCAGTTCCACAAATCTCTTCCAGAATATGATTCAGACAGTCATTCAGTGTTGGATATGACTGGATGCTATTATTGATCTGATTCAACTGCTTCATGGTGTTTGGTGTGTTTTGTCTCAGTGGATATTTGGTGACATTATTTGGATGGTTGTCTGCAAATCATCTGTCAAATGATGACATTTTGTAACATAAAATGTCAGATTTTCTGTATAAAATTACAGAACCACAGAGGCTTTCTGAAGAAATTGTTGCAGATGCTAAATTGCACATTTTTCAGTTGCTTCAAACTCTGTGGTTTGAATAACCTAGCATGTTGTGCTCCTTTAGACAGACACACACTTGGAGATTTAAGAATAAGCTGAAAGTTGATGCTTTCTGAGAAGATAAACAGACTGGAGGATTTTAATTTCATGGTGAGCTGACTTTGAATGAATGACGTAGTGGAGTAAAAACTATAAAAAAACGCTTTCAAGAGTGAAAAAAAAACTGCAATTCTCTGTCATATTTAATTTCAGTTTTGAGTTCAGTTTCCCATCATGCTGTGAAAGCAGTGATACATCAGCATGAAACATAGCAGTGGGGATGGTGTTCTCTCATGCTAATGGAGATGATGGTCGTACCCTCAGTGCATGCTGGGATATCTGCAGGGTGGAGATGATGGTCGTACCCTCAGTGCATGCTGGGATATCTGCAGGGTGGAGATGATGGTCCTACCCTCAGTGCATGCTGGGATATCTGCAGGGTGGAGATGATGGTCGTACCCTCAGTGCATGCTGGGATATCTGCAGGGTGGAGATGATGGTCGTACCCTCAGTGCATGCTGGGATATCTGCAGGGTGGAGATGATGGTCGTACCCTCAGTGCATGCTGGGATAGCTGCGGGAGGCTACAGAGGCGTTGGACAATCTGTTACTGAGACGTAATCCTTCTGGAACCTGCCGTGTCTCAACATGTTTAGTGTTAGTTAAGTGTCAAATTAAGTGTTAAGTGTTAGGGCACACAGACACACTACAGATATGATACTGCAATGTTCATTAAACATACAGAGATTTTATGTAACATTATGCAATGTTATTACATATGAAATGATGGGACAAGCTTTGTTCTGTGTCTAATGGAGAAAAAAAAATTAAGGCACAAACATAAATACGGAGTCAGTAGTCAGAGTCAGGAGTCAGGCGTCAGTTAAAGTCGGGAGTCAGAGTCAGAGCCAGGAGTCAGGAGTCAGAGTCAGGAGTCAGAGTAAATAGTCAGAGTCAGAGTCAATAGTCAGAGTCAGTAGTCAGAGTCAGGAGTCAGGCGTCAGTTAGAGTCGGGAGTCAGAGTCAGAGCCAGGAGTCAGAGTCAGAGTCAGGAGTCAGAGTAAATAGTCAGAGTCAGAGTCAATAGTCAGAGTCAATAGTCAGAGTCAGGAGTCAGAGTCAATAGTCAGAGTCAATAGTCAGAGTCAATAGTCAGTCAAGAGTCAGGAGTCAGAGTCAATAGTCAGTCAAGAGTCAGGAGTCAGAGTCAATAGTCAGAGTCAAGAGTCAGGAGTCAGAGTCAATTGTCAGAGTCAGAGTCAATAGTCAGAGTCAAGAGTCAGGAGTCAGAGTCAATTGTCAGAGTCAGGAGTCAGAGTCAAGAGTCAGAGTCAATAGTCAGAGACAAGAGTCAGCGTCAAGAGTCAAGAGTCAGAGTCAATAGTCAGAGTCAATAGTCAGAGTCAAGAGTCAGCGTCAAGAGTCAGAGTCAATAGTCAGAGTCAGGAGTCAGAGTCAGAGTCAGGAGTCAGAGTAAATAGTCAGAGTCAGAGTCAATAGTCAGAGTCAATAGTCAGAGTCAATAGTCAGAGTCAGGAGTCAGAGTCAATAGTCAGAGTCAGAGTCAGAGTCAGAGTCAATAGTCAGAGTCAATAGTCAGTCAAGAGTCAGGAGTCAGAGTCAATAGTCAGTCAAGAGTCAGGAGTCAGAGTCAATAGTCAGAGTCAAGAGTCAGGAGTCAGAGTCAATTGTCAGAGTCAGAGTCAATAGTCAGAGTCATTAGTCAGAGTCAAGAGTCAGAGTCAGGAGTCAGAGTCAATAGTCAGAGTCAATAGTCAGAGTCAAGAGTCAGAGTCAAGAGCCAGAGTCAAGAGTCAGAGTCAATAGTCAGAGTCAAGAGTCAGCGTCAAGAGTCAAGAGTCAGAGTCAATAGTCAGAGTCAATAGTCAGAGTCAATAGTCAGAGTCAAGAGTCAGCGTCAAGAGTCAAGAGTCAGCTGCTTTGTAGGTGCTTAGCTCTGCATTGATTTGATGGATTGTTTTCCTAGACTTCTCCCATCCCCCCTCTCTCTCTTCCTCTTTCTCTCTCTCTCTCTCTCTCTCTCTCTCTCTTCCTCTCTCTCTCTCTTCCTCTCTCTCTCTTCCTCGCTCTCTCTCCCTCCCTCTCTCTCTGTCTCTCTGTCTCTCTCCCTCCCTCCCTCTCTCTCTCTCTTTTTCTCTCTGTCTCTCTCCCTCCCTCTCTCTCTCTCTCTCTTTCTCTCTGTCTCCCTCCCTCTCTCTCTCTCTGTCTCTCTCTGTCTCTCTCCCTCCCTCTCTCCCTCTCTCTCTCTCTCTTTCTCTCTTCATGATTCACTTGTGTTGGAAACAAAATAGACTCCTTGTGTCCCAGCCCACGTCCTGTCTCTGCCCCTACTAAGACGTGCATGTGGGCGTTGGAGACGAGTGAATCCTTGACTCGATTAAAAGTTGTTTATTTATGTTCATGTGTGGTGGAATGTGTGGTTAGTCATGATAACCAGTAGATAGTATTGAATCATGATAACCAGTAGATAGTATTGAATCATGATAACCAGTAGATAGTATTGAATCATGATAACCAGTAGATAGTATTGAATCATGATAACCAGTAGATAGTATTGAATCATGATAACCAGTAGATAGTATTGAATCATCTCCATCCTTGTGATGGTTTACATGTATTCTGCATCAAGCCAGTGTATTTCACCTGCACACAAACAAACCTGCTAATGGAAATCCCAGTATGGACAAGGTCAGATCACTGTAATACATTAGACACCTCTAATGCAGTTCTGAAACTCAACAGCAGCTTTTAGCACATTATTGATTTACATTGACATTTATTAATTTAGCAGACGCTTTTATCCAAAGCAACTTACAAGAGAGAGCTTTACAAAAGAGCATCGGTCACTGAGCATTGCAACATGCTAGACCCCAAAACATAGCGGGCTTGTAGATTATGAAACATACATTGTGAGAAACCAATAAGTGCCGAGGGAAGAGCTATAAGAGCATTCAGCGGAACAGATTACAAATTTAAGGTAGGCCCTTCCGACGAAGAGGAGACTCCTTGTAGGAAGCGAACGATAACAAAGCAACAACAGCAGCTGATATTTCTAAGTGCCATTAAACTCTCGGAATAAGTGAGTCTTGAGCTTTTTCTTGAAGGTGAGGAGACAGTCTGTGATTCTAATGGAGGAGGGGAGTTGATTCCATCATTGGGGACCCAGACAGGGGAAGAGCTTGTGTTGGGCCCTGGCGCTCTTGAGAGGTGGGACCAGTAGGCGGTTATCAGAGGAGGACCGTAGGTTGATATAATTTGGGGCAGTCCCATTCACTGCTTGGAAGGTCGGTACCAGGGTCTTGAATCTGATACAGGCCATGATGGGAAGCCAGTAGAGGGCGATGAGGAACGGGGTGACATGACAGTGTCTATTACCATATGTCTATTACTACAGTATATGATTCTATTATGATTATCTGTACTTGGACTGTGGTGTAGATCACTCGGGTCAGGACCAGGGAGGGGTAGCAGGCCAGCCCCCAGCCCCCAGCCCCCAGTCTCCAGTCTCCATCCCCCAGTCTCCAGTCTCCATCCCCCAGTCTCCACCCCCAGCCCCCAGTCTCCAGTCTCCTGTCTCCATCCCCCAGTCTCCATCCCCCAGTCTTCATCCCCCAGCCCCCAGTCTCCACCGCCCAGCCTCCAGCCCCCAGCCCCCTCCCTGTGTTCAGCTCAGAGACCAGGGTAAACAGGACAAAAGGAGCAGCAGTCAACACAGAGCAGAGACAAGCCCCTAGAGAAAGTTACCATAATCAATTCTGAAGGATTACACTCATTGTCCTGTCACTGTCCTCCGCCCCCTCCGTCCTGGCCCCCTCCTACCCCCCTCCCTCCCTCCTTCCCTCTCCTCCCCCCATCCCCCCCACACACACACGTGGACACACACACAAAGCTGAGGTGTTCTGGTGAGCTGAATATTTAGCAGCCCCACAGTGACTCTCCCAGTGACTCTCCCAGCGACTCTCCCAGCGACTGTCCCATTTACTCTCCCAGTGACTCTCCCAGTGACTCTCCCATTTACTCTCCCAGTGACTCTCCCAGCCACTCTCCCAGCGACTCTCCCAGTGACTCTCCCAGTGACTCTCCCATTTACTCTCCCAGCGACTCTCCCAGTGACTCTCCCAGTGACTCTCCCAGTGACTCTCCCAGCGACTCTCCCAGCGACTCTCCCAGCGACTCTCCCAGTGACTCTCCCAGTGACTCTCCCAGTGTCTCTCCCAGCGACTCTCCTTCAGATGAACTGTGCTGCCCTAAGTAACGACTCTATAGTCATGTTCATATCATCCACATGTAGTTCTTAGTTGACTACCACAGGGTTTCGTTCACATACAATATTGAATAGCAACAAAGCTCCATCAGTGTGGAGGAGATGTTGTGATTGGCTAAAGATAGCTCCACCAGTGTGGAGGAGATGTTGTGATTGGCTAAAGATAGCTCCACCAGTGTGGAGGAGATGTTGTGATTTGCTAAAGATAGCTCCATCAGTGTGGAGGAGATGTTGTGATTGGCTAAAGATAGCTCCACCAGTGTGGAGGAGGTGTTGTGATTGGCTAAAGATAGCTCCACCAGTGTGGAGGAGGTGTTGTGATTGGCTAAAGATAGCTCCATCAGTGTGGAGATGTTGTGATTGGCTAAAGATAGCTCCACCAGTGTGGAGGAGGTGTTGTGATTGGCTAAAGATAGCTCCACCAGTGTGGAGGAGGTGTTGTGATTGGCTAAAGATAGCTCCACCAGTGTGGAGGAGATGTTGTGATTGGCTAAAGATAGCTCCACCAGTGTGGAGGAGATGTTGTGATTGGCTAAAGATAGCTCCACCAGTGTGGAGGAGATGTTGTGATTGGATAAAGATAGCTCCACCATCACAGCCCTTTTCATCTCCAAGTGGTGCCCTGCTTTTAGGGTTCAGCTATTGATTGATCCTGTCTAAGACCAAAACAAATTGATGAAAGGGTCTAACTGAGCAGAGGCGTAGACATGCTGTCCTCAGCCGCAGCTTGTACAGAGATGATCCTTTGGGAAGAGAGTTTCTATTTGCATCTCCCAGACATGCTGTGGCTTGCTGTCTCCGTGTCTCTGGGTGACTGGATGAAACATGCAGGACTTGGTCATTGTTCACACAGCGCTGCTGCTCACTCTGTCACTACCAGCAGGTGTATGGTTTGGGAGGTGACTTCCTGTTTGGTTATCCATCTTCATGAGCAGTGCTGTGCTTCCTGTTTGGTTATCTGTCTTCATGAGCAGGGCTGTGCTTCCTGTTTGGTTATCCGTCTTCATGAGCAGGGCTGTGCTTCCTGTTTGGTTATCCGTCTTCATGAGCAGGGCTGTGCTTCCTGTTTGGTTATCCATCTTCATGAGCAGGGCTGTGCTTCCTGTTTGGTTATCCGTCTTCATGAGCAGTGCTGTGCTTCCTGTTTGGTTATCCATCTTCATGAGCAGGGCTGTGCTTCCTGTTTGGTTATCCGTCTTCATGAGCAGTGCTGTGCTTCCTGTTTGGTTATCCGTCTTCATGAGCAGTGCTGTGCTTCCTGTTTGGTTATCCATCTTCATGAGCAGGGCTGTGCTCACACGTGGGTCCTCCTGGCTGCTGTATTGACCCTTCTGTTCTACCACCTGGTCTGTCACCCAACCATGTTGTACAGGCTTGGCAGCATCCCCCCTCCCCTCCTCCCCTCCCCTGTCCTCCTCCCCTCCTCCCCGTCCTCCCCTTGTCCTCTCCTCCTCCCCTCCCCTGTCTTCTCCTCCCCCTCCTCCATGTAGTATTACACAGGACACATTCCATCTTATCAACAGGAAGTAGGAATTTTCTAGGCTTTTTACCAATTCATGTTAGTCACCATAGTAACAGATTATCTGTCTGGGAGGAATGTGCCCGTAAGAGATGTATCAGCATCAAAATGTTTTCCCTCTTCCAATTCATCTACTAATAGACAGTTAGTGCTGTCGCCTTTGGTGTTAGAAATAATAGGTGATTGTTCAGTAGTTAAGAAGCCACTCACCACCATGTTATTCTGTCTTGTGAGCTAAAGTGCTGATATTTGGATCAAAAGGGAGGCAGTTTCCCACTCTGACTCCATCCAGTTCAGCACGGCTCCTGAATATTTCATTCCACTGAGCCCAAAGTAAGACTGTAGTCATGCAAGGACCAGTTATTTTGCTTTGCAGACACAAGTAAACCATTTAGTATGGACTCATGGAACATGTGCAGTGATGGTAAATGTGATTTAACACAGGCCTGCTCCTGTCAGGGAGAAACAGAGGACATCAGGGGGCGGTGGTGAGTTGTGACATCATCTGTATCCACTGCTCACATTCACATCCTTGTTCCTGCTTACTTGTTTCTTACACACTCTGGCTGTGGCCCTGGAGAGCTGTTAGAGGGTTAGAGACTGCTCTGCTGACCTCTGTTACTCTGCCAGGGTTAGAGACAGCTCTCTGATGACCTCTGTTACTCTGCCAGGGTTAGAGACAGCTCTCTGATGACCTCTGTTACTCTGCCAGGGTTAGAGACAGCTCTGCGGATCTCTGTTACTCTGCCAGGGTTAGGGACAGCTCTCTGATGACCTCTGTTACTCTGCCAGGGTTAGAGACAGCTCTGCGGATCTCTGTTACTCTGCCAGGGTTAGAGACAGCTCTCTGATGACCTCTGTTACTCTGCCAGGGTTAGAGACAGCTCTCTGATGACCTCTGTTACTCTGCCAGGGTTAGAGACAGCTCTGCGGATCTCTGTTACTCTGCCAGGGTTAGAGACAGCTCTGCGGATCTCTGTTACTCTGCCAGGGTTAGAGACAGCTCTCTGATGACCTCTGCTAGTCTGCTAGGGTTAGAGACAGCTCTCTGCTGACCTCTGTTAGTCTGCCAGGGTTAGAGACAGCTCTCTGCTGACCTCTGTTAGTCTGCTAGGGTTAGAGACAGCTCTCTGCTGACCTCTGTTAGTCTGCTAGGGTTAGAGACAGCTCTGTGTGGGTGGGTGTAAAAACTGATAATGTGTTTGAAAAAGAGATATCAACATGTTTGTGTGTGAAATAGGAAAATGGAGAGAGAGAGAGAGATGGATGGAGAGAGAAATAAAGAACAGAGAGTGAAAGAATGAGTCTGTGAGAGATATGCTGCTGAGCGTCTGGGAGAAAGGTAGAAATTAGGGAGGAGCTAACACACACTTCTCACAAATAAAACAAGTTACTGTGATAAGTCAAGCTAACTCAGATCACATACAGTTTGGGGATGTGTGGGGCTATGGGGTGTGTATGTGTGTGTGTGTGTTTGGGGGGGGGGGTGTGGATGGCCCTGGAAAGCTGGTGTTGAGGAACACTGTGAGTAAGTGAGCCCTGCTGATGTGACCCCCTGCCTCTCTCTGTCTTCCCATCCTGGATATGCTTCTGTTTACCTCTCCACTCCACCAAGGCTGCTGAGAGCTCAGGAAGCCAGCATAAAGACACACAGAAAGCCCTCTCCAGTTTAATGTTCCTTCCCTGCCATAAAATAATCCGTTTTTATCTGAGCTGTCAGTGTCAGAGGCTCCAGCTGCAGTCTGTCCTTTGCTGTGTTTCACACTAGGCTGTCCAGGTGTTATCTAGCAGGCCAGCCTGTTCCTGGGCTCAGGAGGAGCAGGCGGTGCCACTCTATCAAGATACTGTCATCAAACCCACCATACCAGAGCAGGCCTTTGATCTGAGAAGCTGCAGGGAATTAGGGAGCCTGTATTCACTGAACATGTACACATACTGCATCGACTCATTTTTGTGTTTCTGACAATCTGCTTCGTGTGTGTGTGGGGGTAGGATGGGGGAGGGGGTAGGATGAGGGAGGGGTAAGATGGGGGAGGGGGTAAGATGGGGAAGGGGGTGGGGGCAGGATTGGGGAGGGGGTAGGATGGGGGAGGGGGTAAGATGGGGAAGGGGGTGGGGGTAGGATGGGGGAGGGGTGTGGGTAGGATGGGGGAGGGGTGGGGGAGGAGAATTGGCAGATTAACCTGCAAACTAAACCGTTCGGATCAAGGTGCTGAAATGGCAAAACCCTGCTGATGGAATGTCTGCTGCTCAGTGCTGGAAGCTTCCATGTTCTAAAAAGACTCACCTGAGCAGTTCTGGTTCAGAATAATGGACATTTGGAGATAAAATGTCAGTTTCTGAGAAACTTTGTGGCCGAGGAAAGAAGAGATTTCCTAATAACTTCCTAACTGTAATCCAGCTGGGATCAGGTCTTCATATCTACTGTCAACTTCAATATGCCTTTTTATTACCAACTCAAGTGACATTTGAATGTCAGTGGCTGCCCTCTGTGTGATTGGCTTCTAGATTTAGGATGTTGTTAGGTACAATTATGTTCTATGTTTGGTCTATCCTGCCACAGTAAATTCCATGTTTGTGTAACTTGCATGGCCAATAAAAAGGAATTCTGATTCTGATGTTCCCAAGTGTCAGGGCTGTGTTAGATCTAACGGACTGTTGTTGAGGCTGTGGAGAGACAGCAGGGTTAGGGTTGCTGGACATGGCCCCTCCCCTCCACCACACACTCTGCTGGACATGGCCCCTCCCCTCCTCCGCACACTCTGCTGGACATGGCCCCTCCCCTCCACCGCACACTCTGATGGACATGGCCCCTCCCCTCCACCACACACTCTGCTGGACATGGCCCCTCCCCTCCGCCACACACTCTGCTGGACATGGCCCCTCCCCTCCACCACACACTCTGCTGGACATGGCCCCTCCCCTCCACCACACACTCTGCTGGACATGGCCCCTCCCCTCCTCCGCACACTCTGCTGGACATGGCCCCTCCCCTCCACCGCACACTCTGCTGGACATGGCCCCTCCCCTCCACCACACACTCTGATGGACATGGCCCCTCCCCTCCACCACACACTCTGATGGACATGGCCCCCCATGGTTGATGTGTTTTAAAAGGTCAGGGGCACATAGACAACCCCCCCTGCAGTGACATGTGTTATGGCTGGACCCTCCTTGTGCTTGGAGATAAATACCGTATTTTTCGGATTATAAATCGCTGTTTTTTTCATTCAGTTTGGCCGGAGGTGCGATTTATACTCTGGAGCGATTTATGTGTGAGATTATTAACATTATTATATCATCAGTTCAGTTCAGTTAAAGTTTATTGTCCCCCAAGGAGGAAACTTGTCTTTCAGCAGGTAAAAACATACAGATAGCACAACAGTTAAAAGGCACATCCACATGTTACACTAAAATTGATTAACCTGATTGCACTTGGTACAAAAGAGTTCTTTGTCCTATTGGACTTAAAACAAGGAACTCTGAAGCTCCTGCCTGAGGGGAGAACCTCAAAAGAGCAATGATTTCATATCATTATTACATCATTTCACAAAAATGCGACTTCTATTCCAGTGCGACTTATATATGTTCCTTCTTTATTATGCATTTTTTGGATGGTGCGACTTATAGTCCGGAGCGACATATAGTCCGAAAAAATACGGTACTACTAAGGTTTCTCAGTTTGTGGTCGATAGAGGCAAAAAATATTTTGTTTAAAGTTGTCAACTCTGCGTTCCACTGACTGTCCAAACAAGGTTCATGAGATATACTTCATGTGCAGGCATGTGCTGTGTTTAACTATGGAATTGGCAGATTTGGTTTCCATAGGAACACTTTAATATCAGACAAGTAGAGTTTATTGTGGTTATTTAAGGTTTTAGTGACACAATCTTTCACTTTTGACTGACACTTTAAAGTGCCCGTTCTAATTATGCTTATGAACCACCTAAGTGACTTGCAGCACACTGTTTTATTTATAGATTATCTCTAATAACACTGCTGTCACACACACACACACACACACCATCCCAGATTCAGTCAACTTCACCTTTATTGTTAATATCCTCTCCTCATCATTTATAACTGAGGGCTTCATATGAACTTGTATGATGTGTTCTGGATAAGCCCGACTAGTTAACACCTGACTGAGAGAGCTGAGTCTGACTGTATGTCTGGATGATGACAGGGCAGTGCTGTGTCTGGATGATGACAGGTCAGTGCTGTGTCTGGATGATGACAGGGCAGTGCTGTGTCTGGATGATGACAGGTCTGTGCTGTGTCTGGATGATGACAGGGCAGTGCTGTGTCTGGATGATGACAGGGCAGTGCTGTGTCTGGATGATGACAGGTCTGTGCTGTGTCTGGATGATGACAGGGCAGTGCTGTGTCTGGATGATGACAGGGCAGTGCTGTGTCTGGATGATGACAGGTCAGTGCTGTGTCTGGATGATGACAGGGCAGTGCTGTGTCTGGATGATGACAGGGCAGTGCTGTGTCTGGATGATGACAGGGCAGTGCTGTGTCTGGATGATGACAGGTCAGTGCTGTGTCTGGATGATGACAGGGCAGTGCTGTGTCTGGATGATGACAGGTCAGTGCTGTGTCTGGATGATGACAGGGCAGTGCTGTGTCTGGATGATGACAGGGCAGTGCTGTGTCTGGATGATGACAGGTCAGTGCTGTGTCTGGATGATGACAGGGCAGTGCTGTGTCTGGATGATGACAGGGCAGTGCTGTGTCTGGATGATGACAGGTCAGTGCTGTGTCTGGATGATGACAGGGCAGTAGTGCTGTGTCTGGATGATGACAGGTCAGTGCTGTGTCTGGATGATGACAGGTCAGTGCTGTGTCTGGATGATGACAGGGCAGTAGTGCTGTGTCTGGATGATGACAGGTCATTGCTGTGTCTGGATGATGACAGGTCAGTGCTGTGTCTGGATGATGACAGGTCAGTGCTGTGTCTGGATGATGACAGGGCAGTAGTGCTGTGTCTGGATGATGACAGGGCAGTGCTGTGTCTGGATGATGACAGGGCAGTGTCTGGATGATGGCAGGTCTGCTGTGATAGACAGACAGCAGAGTTGTCCAGCAGTGTAGGATGCTGTCATGTCAGTGCAGCTCTATGTCAGTGAACCAGTGAAGAACTAAGGTTGACTGGGCTTTGGCAGAGAGCAATGTGATAGATTCATGAACCTGAATGCTCCAAGATTCAATAACGCTTAGCCTCAAATAGCAGCTCAGATCAGACTCACTGTTACAGATGTGAAAGCTCCTGTTCAGGTAGTGAAGCATATGTCCACTGGCTGGAAGTACTGTGACACAACTAGGAGGAAGTAACTCCCATATCCCCCTCCTCTCCATGTTCCTTCTGGGACTCTGTTTAAAAGCTGCTAGAAGACGCTGGCTGCTGGACCTCTGAGTGCTTCTAAAACACAGCTGTGCTCCAGTCTCTCCAGTGAATATGACGCTCTGCTCTCCAAGAGCTGCTCTCACATTGTGGCTGCAGTGCAGGAGCATTCTGAAGACCATCACCTAAACATGTTCTGTGAATATCCTGCCAACAAGCCCCAGACTCCATAGCACAGGCTTCTCCCTCCTCTGTTACTGTTCACTGAGCTGGAAGGAAAGGGAGGTGCTGTTTGCAACAGTCAAACTCACTGATTCTGGTTCAGTTCTGAATGATCGTCATCAGGAAGTCTATAGTTTTGTTAGCAAGCTTTAGACATTTGAAACTGTAAGAGTTATAGTGGGAAGTATTCAGATAAGCAGATATAAAATATTGTTTTGAGGGGGAGAGGCCTACCACTGATCATTAATCAGTATTTCTTTATAAAACAAATTAATGTTGTTGCTCATTAATTCAATCTTCATAATGGGACTAATTGTACTGATTTGTCTATGGTAATGTGAGCGAGCGCTTTCAGGACATTTACAGCTGACGAAGATGCCTTTGACACAATGTTCTCTCATAAAGGATGTGTGACATTCAAACATGTTCACAACTTATTAGATTAGATTAGATTAGATTCAACTTTATTGTCATTACACAGGTACAAGTCCAGGGCAACGAAATACAGTTAGCATCCAACCAGAAGTGCAAAACAGTTATTAACAACAGAATATAATAATATGGATATACTCAGAATATACATATTATGAACAGTATAGACAGAATATACAGGGTATGTACAGGTTCAATCCGGGTATGTACAGATACAAATTAGACAAGCAGAAAGCAAGCAGAAATTTACCGGGTAGCATGTATATACAGGTAGTGCAAATGATGCGATTGAGCAAAAAGAACTGATGTGCAAAGTGAACAAATGTGAGCAAAATGTGCAGGTGGTGCAGTAACAGATGTGCAAAATGGACAGATAGTGCAAATAACAATTCACATATGCAAGTGGTGCAAATGTACAAACAGAATGTGCAAATATAGGAGGGGGGGGTTCTATGGGGGGGCGGGGGTTATATAGGGGGGCGGGGGTGTAGTGGAGTTCAGGAGTGACACAGTTCTGGGGAAGAAGCTGTTCCTCAGTCTGCTGGTTCTAGACCGGAGACTCCTGAGGCGCCTGCCGGAGGGCAGGGGGGCAAACAGTTTATGGGCGGGGTGTGAGGAATATTTTCGGATGCTGTGAGCTCTACGTAGACAGCGCTTCCTCTGGATGTCCTCAATGGTCGGAAGAATAGTCCCAGTGATGCGTTGGGCAGTTTTCACCACCCGCTGCAGTGCCTTGCGCTCAGCGACTGTGCAGTTCCCGTACCACACTGTAACACAGTTTGTTAGGATGCACTCGATCGCGCAGCGGTAGAAGTTCACCATGACAGCTGAGGACAGGTGGTGTTTCCTCAGTGTTCTCAAGAAAAAGAGACGCTGGTGAGCCTTCTTGATCAGGCCGGAGGTGTTTGTAATCCAGGACAGGTCATCCGAGATGTGGATCCCCAGGAACTTATAGCTGGAGACACGCTCAACGGCCATCCCGTTGATTTGAATGGGGTCGTGCGTCTCCCCTCTTCCTCCTGAAGTCCACGATAAGCTCCTTGGTCTTTGTGGCGTTGAGGAGCAGGTTATTGTCACCACACCACATGGCCAGGTGCTGCACTTCCTCTCTGTAGGCTGTCTCATCGTTGTTGGTGATGAGGCCGATCACCGTGGTGTCGTCAGCAAACTTGATGATGGAACTTATCAGATACACAACAGTATCACAAGCACCTATCACAGATACATACAGAGATAATGCTGCCATACAATTACAACAAATTCAACAATATTCAAGATCGTCAGCATATACGATCAAACGAGTCAGGATGGTGTCAGTTTAGAGGCAGAGTCAGGATGGTGTTGATGGTGTCAGTTTAGAGGCAGAGTTAGGATGGTGTTGATGGTGTCAGTTTAGAGGCAGAGTCAGGATGGTGTTGATGGTGTCAGTTTAGAGGCAGTCAGGATGGTGTTGATGGTGTCAGTTTAGAGGCAGAGTCAGGATGGTGTTGATGGTGTCAGTTTAGAGGCAGAGTCAGGATGGTGTTGATGGTGTCAGTTTAGAGGCAGAGGCATGATGGTGTCAGTTTAGAGGCAGAGTCAGGATGGTGTCAGTTTAGAGGCAGAGTCAGGATGGTGTTGATGGTGTCAGTTTAGAGGCAGAGTCAGGATGGTGTTGATGGTGTCAGTTTAGAGGCAGAGGCAGGATGGCGTCAGTTTAGAGGCAGAGTCAGGATGGTGTCAGTTACTTGTGTTCTGTGTTATGTGCTTAGTTGTGAAGGTCAGGACATGTGTCTCACATATCTAAAGAGCTCACAGCTCCTGACAGCAAGATGGATCTGACTGAGACAAAGAGCACTGAATGTATTCACCTCTCAGATTGATCAAGTGCTGAGTGATTTACAGAGAGATGTGCTGTAGCCCAGTGAATTCATCCTGAATGGAATAAAGTAGTACACTGTCCATGTGCTAACCAGCTGTGACAGTGTGTTATAACCAGCAGTGACAGTGTGTTATAACCAGCAGTGACAGTGTGTTATAACCAGCAGTGACAGTGTGTTATAACCAGCAGTGACAGTGTGTTATAACCAGCAGTGACAGTGTGTTATAACCAGCTGTGACAGTGTGTTATAACCAGCTGTGACAGTGTGTTATAACCAGCAGTGACAGTGTGTTATAACCAGCAGTGAAAGTGTGTTATAACCAGCTGTGACAGTGTGTTATAACCAGCTGGGACAGTGTGTTATAACCAGCTGTAACAGTGTGTGTTATAACCAGCTGTGACAGTGTGTTATAACCAGCAGTGAAAGTGTGTTATAACCAGCTGTGACAGTGTGTTATAACAGCTGTGACAGTGTGTTATAACCAGCTGTGACAGTGTGTTATAACCAGCTGTGACAGTGTGTTATAACCAGCAGTGACAGTGTGTTATAACCAGCAGTGACAGTGTGTTATAACCAGCTGTGACAGTGTGTTATAACCAGCTGTGACAGTGTGTTATAACCAGTCGTGAGTGTGTGTTATAACCAGTTGTGAGTGTGTGTTATAACCAGTTGTGAGTGTGTGTTATAACCAGTTGTGAGTGTGTGTTATAACTAGTCGTGAGTGTGTGTTATAACTAGGCGTAAGTGTGTGTTATAACTAGTTGTGAGTGTGTGTTATAACTAGTTGTGGGTGTGTTTTATAACCAGTTGTGAGTGTGCATTATAATCAGTTGTGAGTGAGATTCTACAACAGCTTTCATATGCTATTAGTCAAAGCATTAAAGAAGGTACCATATTCAGATTGAAGGATAGCAAACTAACAGACCAGTTAGAACAGTATTACAGTTGACTAGTTTGGATTATTATTACTCATTCATAATAGATATGGTCTATTATCCTCCTTCAGTTTTCCTTCAGTACTGGAAAATACACTAGATTTATTTATTTTCATTTGGAGGCTTGCATGGTAATAAGTGCTCATTCTGAGTGTGTTACTAGTAATATTGTTGTTTAGTAATGTCAAAATGAAACTTTTTTTTTTCTTCATTGTTAAGAAAAAGGGAATTCCCGAGTTGTGATTGACTCATGGTAGCTCTTCAGTGTCTAATGCTGTAACATCTCATCTCTTAAACATTTTCTTAAGGTTGCAAAATGAAGGTAGCTCATTCCAACACACAGGATACTAGATATCCCCAGTCCACTGAGATCATCCTTTTGTGTTCCCTGTGTGTGTGTGTGTGTGTGTGTCAGGGATGACTTGCCAAGCGAGGACGTCGTACACTGAGGATGAAGTCCTTTGGGGACATCGTTTCTTCCCAGTGATCTCCCTGGAGGAGGGCTTCTTCAAGGTGGACTACTCCCAGTTCCATGCTACCTTCGAGGTCCCTACACCTCCCTTCAGCGTGAAGGAGCAGGAGGAGGCTCTGCTCCTCTGCTCCCCGCTCATGGCCCCGTCCCTCTGCAACAGCGGGGGGAAGACCAGCTCCCTGGACTGCCTGGAGACCCTGGAGGACTCGGAGAGCACCACCAAGCCTCCCACCAAGCTGCAGAAGATGGGCAGGGAAGACATGCCCCGGAAGCTCCTGCGCATGAGCTCCACCACCTCAGAGATGACCTACAGCCTGGGAGACCTGCCCATGAAACTACAGAGGATCAGCTCTGTGCCCGGAGTCTCTGAGGACAGGCAGACAGGCAAGGCCTCCAAGATCAACACAGAGCCCATCAGTACATCGGTGGCAGATTTGCCCCCGAAGCTTCAGAGGTTGGCAGGAGGGGGCAGAATGGATGGACACCTGCCCCCTAAACTGAGGAAGATGAATTCTGAGCGCTTCACTTAAAAACTATTCAACAGATGAGTTTTAACTCTGCCAACTATTTAACCCACACCCCCACTCCCCTCCTTGTAACATTTATATTTATTAAAGGACATCAATTCTTATATAAAATAAATTGTAGTTATAAAATACAGCACACAACATAGCTATATGTGATCTATGGTGATGGGATATAGCACATTTGTTCCTGGATATAAGAAAACTTGCTATGACAAGAGAGATTTTATTCTAGGACTATATGAGATGATTTAGCACAATCTGGCATGTTGGAAACACAGTGTGCATGAAGAGCTGATTTCTCATTTCCGGCATGACATTTATTAATAATTTTACAATGATTTAAATATTGACTATTACTAACAATGATGCCGAACAGACACACAAAGCCATAGAGTTTCTGCAGTTGGACTTCATGATGTGGTTCTAAGTACAGAAGGCTGGAGACGCTACATTTCAATTTCAGTTGTTTGCTTTTGTTGTTTAATGTAATATTCTGTGCCAATGTTATGTTGATTGCATGCTGCTCTCTTTGACTTAGCTAGACAAAGGTAATAGACAGATGTTTAGCCTTAACTATATTACCTTGTTTCTATTCCCACTAGAGATCACAGCTGTATTTTGGGGGTATTTCATGTATAGGATATTTTACCATGTGCAATTTTAGCAATTTATTAGTTAAGCAAACATTTTACGGGAGATGCCATCTATAATTGAAAGTGCATGGTCCACAGCAAATACTGGAACTGGGCACAATATTTAAACTCTTCATTTTAACCAGATTAACACTTCTGTTCACTGGTCAATGCGATACCTTCTAAGCACAAAGTCATAGGACACATGATCAACAGTAAGAACTATGAGTGTGATGTCAGAAATGTACTTATCAACATCATACAATGAAGCTTAACATCTAAAAGAACCACTGAAACTGCATTCTCACATGATACAGACATGATGCAGGTGTGTCACCTCACATGATACAGACATGATACAGGCGTGTCACCTCACATGATACAGACATGATACAGGCGTGTCACCTCACATGATGCAGGCGTGTCACCTCACATGCAGGCGTGTCACCTCACATGATACAGACATGATACAGGTGTGTCACCTCACATGATGCAGGCGTGTCACCTCACATGATGCAGGCGTGTCACCTCACATGATGCAGGTGTGTCACCTCACATGATACAGGTGTGTCACCTCACATGATACAGGTGTTTCACCTCACATGATTCAGGCGTGTCACCTCACATGATACAGACATGATTCAGGCGTGTCACCTCACATGATACAGACATGATACAGGCGTGTCACCTCACATGCAGGCGTGTCACCTCACATGATGCAGGCGTGTCACCTCACATGCAGGCGTGTCACCTCACATGATGCAGGTGTGTCACCTCACATGATGCAGGCGTGTCACCTGACATGATGCAGGCGTGTCACCTGACATGATGCAGGCGTGTCACCTGACATGATGCAGGCGTGTCACCTCACATGATGCAGGCGTGTCACCTCACATGATGCAGGCGTGTCACCTCACATGATGCAGGCGTGTCAACTCACATGATGCAGGTGTGTCACCTCACATGATGCAGACATGCTCCGGTGTGTCACCTGACATGATGCAGGCGTGTCACCTCACACGATGCAGGCGTGTCACCTCACATGATGCAGACATGCTCAGGTGTGTCACCTCACATGATGCAGGCGTGTCACCTCACATGATGCAGGCGTGTCACCTGACATGATGCAGGCGTGTCACCTGACATGATGCAGGCGTGTCACCTCACATGATGCAGGCGTGTCAACTCACATGATGCAGGTGTGTCACCTCACATGATGCAGGCGTGTCACCTCACATGATGCAGGCGTGTCACCTCACATGATGCAGACATGCTCCGGTGTGTCACCTGACATGATGCAGGCGTGTCACCTCACACGATGCAGGCGTGTCACCTCACATGATGCAGACATGCTCCGGTGTGTCACCTCACATGATGCAGGCGTGTCACCTCACATGATGCAGACATGCTCAGGTGTGTCACCTCACATGATGCAGGCATGTCACCTCACATGATGCAGGCGTGTCACCTCACATGATGCAGGTGTGTCACCTCACATGATGCAGACATGCTCAGGTGTGTCACCTCACATGATGCAGGCGTGTCACCTCACATGATGCAGGCGTGTCACCTCACATGATGCAGGTGTGTCACCTCACATGATGCAGACATGCTCAGGTGTGTCACCTCACATGATGCAGGCGTGTCACCTCACATGATGCAGGCGTGTCACCTCACATGATGCAGGCATGTCACCTCACATGATGCAGGCGTGTCACCTCACATGATGCAGGTGTGTCACCTCACATGATGCAGACATGCTCAGGTGTGTCACCTCACATGATGCAGGCGTGTCACCTCACATGATGCAGGCGTGTCACCTCACATGATGCAGGCGTGTCACCTCACATGATGCAGGCGTGTCACCTCACATGATGCAGTGTTGGATGTTAGTTAGACTTGTTTACTTGTTAACATTTCATTTAAACATGTGCACCAACATTTCACCTTAAGTATTATCATTCATGTACAATACATACACATGTAGGGGTGGACCTACAACACATAGGGAAGACATTCCACCTTTGTCTTAAGAGTTTACATGTTCCTCTAACAAAAGCAATAAAGTTATAATGACTATAATCTTTACATAGCCACAAGGCCAACACTAGTAGCCCCGCCCTCATCATTCTGACTCAATGTCATCCAATCTGGTTTCATCAACAACATTGTATGATATTCAATCTCTTCAGGAATTAAAGTCTAAGAGAAATGTTCAAAGCTCTTGCTACTTTGATTTCATGTGATAGAAATTTGCTTTTTAAATTGAATAAAACACAGAGCTCCACAGGGCTCCTATCATGAGCTGGAGCACACAATACTGACTGTGCGTTTATCTTTTTGTTATGATGAGTGTGATTGAGTAACATTTCTTCTGACTTCTGAAATGTTCCTCCAGTCAGATGTAAGCTTGATACCACTTCTTCAGTTCTCATGTGACAACACCACTGCTGCTGAAACTTGGTTGACTTATGGTGGCTGGTTGTTTGCACTCTAAGCAAACTCTCTCTTCTACAGGATCTCCATGACACTGTGCTGGTAGACACTGCCATGTCTGACACCTGCCCTGATTAGACAGATGGAGAAACAACATGAATAAAATAAGTTCTGGTATTGGTGGAATGTAGGGAGTGTCAGATACATGGAGTTATGAATGTAGGGAGTGTCATAACATGTCATGGAGTTATGAATGTAGGGAGTGTCATAACATAACATGTCATGGAGTTATGAATGTAGGGAGTGTCATAACATGTCATGGAGTTATGAATGTAGGGAGTGTCATAACATGTCATGGAGTTATGAATGTAGGGAGTGTCATAACATGTCATGGAGTTATGAATGTAGGAAGTGTCATAACATAACATGTCATGGAGTTATGAATGTAGGGAGTGTCATAACATAACATGGAGTTTTGAATGTAGGGAGTGTCATAACATGTCATGGAGTTATGAATGTAGGGAGTGTCATAACATAACATGGAGTTTTGAATGTAGGGAGTGTCATAACATGTCATGGAGTTATGAATGTAGGGAGTGTCATAACATAACATGTCATGGAGTTATGAATGTAGGAAGTGTCATAACATGTCATGGAGTTATGAATGTAGGGAGTGTCATAACATAACATGGAGTTATGAATGTAGGGAGTGTCATAACATAACATGGAGTTATGAATGTAGGGAGTGTCATAACATAACATGGAGTTATGAATGTAGGAAGTGTCATAACATAACATGGAGTTATGAATGTAGGGAGTGTCATAACATAACATGGAGTTATGAATGTAGGGAGTGTGTGTAGTGTCCATGTTCTACGTTAGCAAAGGGACTCCATGAAACGATCCTTAACAGCTGTGCATCTTTACATCAAAACACCTTAACAGCTGTGCATCTTTACATCAAAACACCTTAACAGCTGTGCATCTTTACATCAAAACACCTTAACAGCTGTGCATCTTTACATCAAAACACCTTAACAGCTGTGCATCTTTACATCAAAACACCTTAACAGCTGTGCATCTTTACATCAAAACACCTTAACAGCTGTGCATCTTTACATCAAAACACCTTAACAGCTGTGCATCTTTACATCAAAACACCTTAACAGCTGTGCATCTTTACATCAAAACACCTTAACAGCTGTGCATCTTTACATCAAAACACCTTAACAGCTGTGCATCTTTACATCAAAACACCTTCATAACAACATTACAATATAACACACATGTTTACATATTTACTGTCTTATACGTCAGCTGCTGTGAATGTCTCTCTTCTATCCCCGGAGAGAAGCCTAGAATTAATTTCCGTTGCCTGAAGAGTGAATCTGTTGTTGTTGGTGATGATTTCTCAATTCATTCCCTGAATCTGCTCTGCGTTTAGGATTGATGATTCCAGTCTTCCAGATCAGGTCATCAGAACACCACTGGAACAGGAAGCTCACCATTTGATGGTGAATCACTATAACAAATTGATAGAGTAAGTTTACAAGGACGTTAAAGAAAATTAATATTTATTTGATATTGTTTGATTTAAATTATATTTGTTTCCATACCTGTAGTGTAGCTGACCATTAGATTGTATTGTTTCTACAGTGGCAACCACATTCTCTTTTTACACAAATAATCCAAATGCTGTCTTGTGATTCATCGCTGGCTGATGGTTGACAAATAAACTAACTAAAATCACAACCACAATCACAACTAAAATTTGTATCCACAAAATTCCGAAGATCATTCAGCATCTCTTCAGAGTTTCAGCAGGCTGGCATGACAACAGAGAACAGCAGGATACTGGAAGCCAAGGAGATCTAAATGGATGTGAGGAATGAATAATGTACATGTCACCATCCCTACAATCCACCTGGTTTGCTGAATGACAGTGATCAAAGCTGACAGTGAAGGCAGCAGTTAGGAGAAGTGTGAGGGAGCAGCAAAAAGGCAGGGAGAGACACAGCCAACAGATTAAAGAGCATAAACAGAGAGAGGAACTGAAAGAAGGAGAAGGAGAGAGGCGCAAATAGAAGAGAGAGCGAGGAAGAGAAAGACAGAAGAGAGAGCGAGGAAGAGAAAGACAGAAGAGAGAGCGAGGAAGAGACACAAGAGAGAGCGAGGAAGAGACACAAGAGAGAGCGAGATAGAGAAAGACAGAAGAGAGAGCGGGGAAGAGACACAAGAGAGAGCGAGATAGAGAAAGACAGAAGAGAGAGCGAGGAAGAGACACAAGAGAGAGCGAGATAGAGAAAGACAGAAGAGAGGATCTATTGTCTGAACTTGTTCCACATTCACACGTCCTGAGCTGCTCCTAGAGATGTGATGAAGGTGCTGCTCTCCTCCATCTACATCCTGCAGTGTTCACTGAGCTGCTCCTAGAGATGTGATGAAGGTGCTGCTCTCCTCCATCTACACCCTGCAGTGTTCACTGAGCTGCTCCTAGAGATGTGATGAAGGTGCTGCTCTCCTCCATCTACACCCTGCAGTGTTCACTGTCTGTTGGGAATGGGAACAAACTCATATTTGTGTTTAAGCTCT
>CM059291.1:307500-452500 GCA_030340665.1 Neosalanx taihuensis
CACACCCTCTCCTCCATGGAGGTCATTGAAACTGAACTAAGTACTGAGCTACAAATCCCTGTGATCGCGCTTTATACACAACACAGTGAGCTACACATCCCTGTTAATGATGTACACAACACAGTGAGCTACACATCCCTGTTGATGATGTACACAACACAGTGAGCTACACATC
Source organism: Neosalanx taihuensis (assembly GCA_030340665.1). Classification (NCBI taxonomy): domain Eukaryota; kingdom Metazoa; phylum Chordata; class Actinopteri; order Osmeriformes; family Salangidae; genus Neosalanx; species Neosalanx taihuensis. The sequence continues at coordinate 307,676 of CM059291.1, forward strand.
CCTGTTAATGATGTACACAACACAGTGAGCTACACATCCCTGTTCATGATGTACACAACACAGTGTGGAGATGTGGCAGGATAAACATCCATTATCAGTGCAACCAAACACATTCACATGTGTGTATACGTTAAATATGTAAAAGAAAGTAGAAGAAAGAAAGAAGAAGAATAAATAAATTATCCCTTATTAGTCCCTTAATGGGGAAATTTCAGAGACGCACACATTGATTCAATGCATTGGCCGGGATTCAAACCCCCACCAGGATTGAAACCCAGGCTTTCTGCACATGGTAGGCAAGAATCCTACCACTGAACCACCGGTGCTGCCACCAAATGTACCAATGTAAAAAAAAACAAGATGTATTATTGTGTTCTGGAACAAGATGCAGTCTTATAGAATCCTGTCTGAGAGTTCCAGCCAGTGTGATTCAGCTGCTCCTGCCAGCCTGATCTGACCTCTCACAGCTGCTGGACACCTGCATGATGACCTCTCTCTGCTGAGGTGGAGGTTAGTGAGCTCCAGCCTGTGTTGCTGATGCAGTCCAGCCTGTGTCCTGTGTCCCTGATGCAGTCCAGCCTGTGTCCCTGATGCAGTCCAGCCTGTGTCCTGTGTCCCTGATGCAGTCCAGCCTGTGTCCCTGATGCAGTCCAGCCTGTGTCCTGTGTTCCTGATGCAGTCCAGCCTGTGTCCTGTGTTCCTGATGCAGTCCAGCCTGTGTCCCTGATGCAGTCCAGCCTGTGTCCTGTGTTCCTGATGCAGTCCAGCCTGTGTCCTGTGTTCCTGATGCAGTCCAGCCTGTGTCCCTGATGCAGTCCAGCCTGTGTCCTGTGTCCCTGATGCAGTCCAGCCTGTGTCCTGTGTTCCTGATGCAGTCCAGCCTGTGTCCTGTGTTCCTGATGCAGTCCAGCCTGTGTCCTGTGTTCCTGATGCAGTCCAGCCTGTGTCCCTGATGCAGTCCAGCCTGTGTCCTGTGTCCCTGATGCAGTCCAGCCTGTGTCCTGTGTTCCTGATGCAGTCCAGCCTGTGTCCTGTGTTCCTGATGCAGTCCAGCCTGTGTCCCTGATGCAGTCCAGCCTGTGTCCTGTGTCCCTGATGCAGTCCAGCCTGTGTCCTGTGTTGCTGATGCAGTCCAGCCTGTGTCCCTGATGCAGTCCAGCCTGTGTCCTGTGTTGCTGATGCAGTCCAGCCTGTGTCCCTGATGCAGTCCAGCCTGTGTCCTGTGTTGCTGATGCAGTCCAGCCTGTGTCCTGTGTTGCTGATGCAGTCCAGCCTGTGTTGCTGATGCAGTCCAGCCTGTGTCCCTGATGCAGTCCAGCCTGTGTCCTGTGTTGCTGATGCAGTCCAGCCTGTGTCCTGTGTTGCTGATGCAGTCCAGCCTGTGTTGCTGATGCAGTCCAGCCTGTGTTGCTGATGCAGTCCAGCCTGTGTCCTGTGTCCCTGATGCAGTCCAGCCTGTGTCCCTGATGCAGTCCAGCCTGTGTCCTGTGTTGCTGATGCAGTCCAGCCTGTGTCCTGTGTTCCTGATGCAGTCCAGCCTGTGTCCTGTGTTCCTGATGCAGTCCAGCCTGTGTCCTGTGTTGCTGATGCAGTCCAGCCTGTGTCCTGTGTTCCTGATGCAGTCCAGCCTGTGTCCTGTGTTGCTGATGCAGTCCAGCCTGTGTCCTGTGTTCCTGATGCAGTCCAGCCTGTGTCCTGTGTTCCTGATGCAGTCCAGCCTGTGTCCTGTGTTCCTGATGCAGTCCAGCCTGTGTCCTGTGTTGCTGATGCAGTCCAGCCTGTGTCCTGTGTTGCTGATGCAGTCAGGACTGTTCATACACATTTGCAACCACACACATACACACAGACCACACACGTAACACACATGGGTGCACACACACTTACAGAAACACAGCATCCCCTCTGCTGCAGGCTAACTCTGCCTTATGGAGGTGTGGGGTTAGATTCTGACAACAGTTGGCCTTTGGTGAGTCTAACATTAAGGCTGAGCACAGCTGCTGCTGGACAGGAAGCTGCCTGAGTCATATATGATCATGATTCAACACACGTGTTCTACACACGGTAATGCACAGTGATACTACACAGTAATACTACATGTCAATATTACACATGTCCTTGACCAAGGCACTTCACCCTACTTGCCTGAGGGGGAATGGCACTGTACTTGCTAGAAGTAGCTCTGGATAAGCGCGTCTGCTAAATGACTAAATGTAAATGTTATACTACACAGGATTACTGCACCATTATACTGCACAGTTATACTACGGAGCAATACACATTAAAACACAGTGATACATTGTCATACTACACAGAAATACACAGTGATACAATGTCATACTACACAGAAATACACAGTGATACAATGTCATACTACACAGAAATTCACAGTGATACAATGTCATACTACACAGAAATACACAGTAATAATTCATAGCAATCAAATTAATACTACACATTGATACTACCCAGTAATATATATGGATACAATGTGATACACCATGATGCTACACAGTAATACACAGTAATGCTACACAGTAACACACAGTAATGCTACACAGTAATACACAGTAATGCTACACAGTAACACAAAGTAATGCTACACAGTAACACACAACAATGATACACAATGCTACGCAGTAATGATACATAGTAATACACAACAATGCCACACAGTAACACACAGTAATGCTACACATTGACACAATGTACACAGTGATTCTAGACAATAATACTGCAAAGTACTCCACACAGTAATACACAGTGATACTGCACAGTGGTACTACACAGTGATACTACATAACACAAGCTCACTGGTTAATGAATGTCACATTAAAACTTACCTCCAATGAACATGATTATTAGAGTTGACATAAACAGATGGTGTCAATGTTTCTGAAGCAGCTCTATGTAATTGCTTCCATGTAAACATCTGACTCTCTGACCCCCCCTGATCACTAAGGTGTTTCAGCAGCTACAGTTAAAACCAATCTTTTAATTCATCTACAAAGATTGGGCCCTCTCATCTCATATTTGAATATATATTTCATTCTGACCTTAGTAGGCATGAAATAGAAGGCCAGCACAGCCCACATCAAATAACTGTGACTTTGAGCGAGATGAGAGCGAGATGAGAGCGAGATGAGAGCGAGATGAGAGCCGGCCACCGTCTTAATCTCTCACAGCCAGACAGGGCCTTGACTCTGCTCTTTAATCACCTGTCTGTGATTCCCCAGCAGTGAGATCGTCTTCACAGCCTGACCAGCTCCCTAAAATAGCCTGTCTGGCCCTGAGAACAGGCTCCTCCAGGGACACCCAGGGAGCAGCAGACTCTCATCATCATCTTTCAAGAACAACCTGCCATTTTACATCCCCTGCTCATTTTGAATGGATAGAGGGAGTATTCAAATGACGTTAGTAGATGTAGTATATATCAAATACAGCACAGGTACTTGGACATATACATATATCTTGTTCAGCTGAATGCTCTTATGGCTCTTCTTTTTGGCACTTATTGGTTTCTCATGGTGTATGTTTCATAATCTAAAATCACGTTGATGTGATCAGTGACCGATGCTCTTTGTCAAGCTCTCTCTTGGAATAAAAAGTGGATAAAAGTGTCTGCTAAATAAATACATGTAAAATGTAAATGTAGCTATATATTATATAATAATAAGAAACAAGGAGCTGCTGAGGATCTAGAGGAGAAACAAGGAGCTGCTGAGGATCTGGAGGAGAAACATGGAGCTGCTGAGGATCTGGAGGAGAAACAAGGAGCTGCTGAGGATCTGGAGGAGAAACAAGGAGCTGCTGAGGATCTGGAGGAGAAACAAGGAGCTGCTGAGGATCTGGAGGAGAAACAAGGAGCTGCTGAGGATCTGGAGGAGAAACAAGGAGCTGCTGAGGATCTGGAGGAGAAACAAGGAGCTGCTGAGGATCTGGAGGAGAAACATGGAGCTGCTGAGGATCTGGAGGAGAAACAAGGAGCTGCTGAGGATCTGGAGGAGAAACAAGGAGCTGCTGAGGATCTGGAGGAGAAACAAGGAGCTGCTGAGGATCTGGAGGAGAAACAAGGAGCTGCTGAGGATCTGGAGGAGAAACAAGGAGCTGCTGAGGATCTGGAGGAGAAACAAGGAGCTGCTGAGGATCTGGAGGAGAAACATGGAGCTGCTGAGGATCTGGAGGAGAAACAAGGAGCTGCTGAGGATCTGGAGGAGAAACATGGAGCTGCTGAGGATCTGGAGGAGAAACAAGGAGCTGCTGAGGATCTGGAGGAGAAACATGGAGCTGCTGAGGATCTGGAGGAGAAACAAGGAGCTGCTGAGGATCTGGAGGAGAAACAAGGAGCTGCTGAGGATCTGGAGGAGAAACAAGGAGCTGCTGAGGATCTGGAGGAGAAACAAGGAGCTACTGAGGATCTGGAGGAGAAAGGAATAATCTCCTTACTGTACATTCATTCCAGTGCCACCACCCTCCTTGGTGGGGCAAACAGCCCACAGAGATAATGATCTTCATCACACAGTGGTATAGAGATAATGACCTTCACCACACAGGGCTATAGAGATAATGACCTTCACCACACAGTGGTATAGAGATAATGACCTTCACCATACAGTGGTATAGAGATAATGAACGGGGGAGGGAGGGGGAACGAGAGGGAGGAAGGAGGGAGAGAGGAAAGGAGGGAGAGAGGGAAGCAGGGAAACGGAGGGCATTGGCGGGGTTGGCGGTGGGAGCGGGGGTGGGGGCAGGGGGTGGGAGCGGGGGTGGGGGCAGGGGGTGGGAGCGGGGGTGGGGGCAGGGGGAGCTGTTTGAAGATGTTATTAGTTTGAGTAAAGCCGGGAAGGGAGGAAGAAAAGGTGGAGGGAGGGGAGGGGAAGAGAGGAAAGGTTTCTCAATATTTATTCATTTAAATGTCTATTTAAAAACATATTGATTTACCACATGTATTTATTTTTGATTCCCCCCTCACTGCTCCTGCCCTCTGGGAGGCGATACAGGAGCCTTAAAAACAGGACAAACACACTGAAAGCTGTTTTCTTGAGCTGTATGGAGTTGAGACATGACTCAATATCTTATTTTCTACTTTTAACATGCAAACACTTAATATATAGTTCAGTCAAGTTACTAAAACCAATTCTGGAAAATGTGGAATAATATGTGCACAGAAGAGATATCAGCCAGATATATCAGCCAGAGATATCAGTCAGATATATCAGCCAGAGATATCAGTCAGAGATATCAGCCAGAGATATCAGCCAGAGATATCAGTCAGAGATAGCAGCCAGAGATATCAGTCAGAGATATCAGCCAGGGATATCAGTCAGAGATATCAGTCAGAGATATCAGCCAGAGATATCATTCAGAGATATCAGTCAGAGATATCAGCCAGAGATATCAGTCAGAGATATCAGCCAGAGATATCAGCCAGAGATATCAGTCAGAGATATCAGCCAGAGATATCAGCCAGAGATATCAGCTATATATATCAGTCAGATATATCAGCCAGAGATATCAGTCAGAGATATCAGCTATATATATCAGTCAGATATATCAGCCAGAGATATCAGTCAGAGATATCAGCTATATATATCAGTCAGAGATATCAGCTATATATATCAGTCAGAGATATCAGCTATATATATCAGTCAGATATATCAGCCAGAGATATCAGTCAGAGATATCAGCTATATATATCAGTCAGAGATATCAGCTATATATATAAGTCAGATATATCAGCCAGAGATATCAGTCAGAGATATCAGCCACACCCTGAGTACCCTGAACACCCTGAACACTCTGAACACCCTGACAACCTCAACACCCTGAACACCCTGAACACTCTGAACACCCTGAACACTCTGAACACCCTGAACACCCTGAACACCCTGAACACCCTGAACACCCTGAACACTCTGAACACCCTGAACACTCTGAACACCCTGAACACCCTGAATACCCTGAACACCCTGAGCTGTGGCTGTGACTTTGTGTCCTTAGGCAAGGAACTTCACCCTACTTGCCTTAGGGAGACTGTCCCTGTACTTCATGTAAGTTGCTTTGGATAAAAGTGTCTGCTAAATAAGTATTTAATATTATGACAGTGTTCACCACAACACAGAGTTGTTTTTCTACCTATAGAAAGATGCATGGTTGTCTCCACTTACTAGAAGCTGAAGGAACAAGATTGAACCATTGTAACTGGGAGGGTTCTTCCTCACTGTCAGTTAGCCTGACTCTAACCAAGAAGGTTTCTGTGCATAATCAAGCAACGCAACCAGATTTAGAATGTGTCGAATCTGACCGAACACACAGAAACACACAGAAACACAGTTTCAAAAGTATCATGAATCTTTTAACAAGGCTGACATGGAAAGAGAGAGTGAGGGAGGGAGAGAGATGGGGAGAGGAAGAGAGAGAAAGAGACAGAAAGGGAGGGAGAGAGGGAGGGAGATAGAGAGAGAGAGAGGAAGAGAGGAAGAAAGAGAGAGGAAGAAAGTGAAATAGAGAGAAAGGGAGAAAGAGAGAGAGAGAGGGAGGGAGAAAGTGAGATAGAGAGAGAGAGGGAGAGAGGGAGAAAGAGAGAAAGAGAGAGAGAGAGGGAGGGAGAAAGTGAAATAGAGAGAAAGAGAAAGAGAGGAAGAGAGAGAGAGGGAGAAAGTGAAATAGAGAGAAAGAGAGAAAGAGAGGAAGAGAGGGAGAAAGTGAGATAGAGAGAGAGAGGGAGAGAGGAAGAGAGAGAGAGGGAGAAAGTGAGATAGAGAAAGAGAGAGAGAAAGAGAGAGGGTAAAAGAAAGAGAGCAGATTATTACAGGCGCTCATGAGGAAGTACAGCACATTCAAGAGGCGTTGCTAGGAAACACAACTGCTGGGTGAGTCAGTGAGCAGACCAAAGGCTTTGGGAACGGCTACAGTATGTAGCCCAGGATCGACCACTAAACAGAGCCACCATAATCTCCGTCCACATGCTCCATGCAATTATGCTAATTAATAGTATCTTCACTGCCACTCAAACAAGAAAGGCTTTGTTCATGAGAGCAGAGGTCACATCAGCAAAGCATGATGGGTCTGCAGAAGAGATATAAACCACCGTGTAAACACAGTGAGAGGAAAGACATGCAATGGGAAGGATAGAAGAGATAAAAAAGAGAGAGGGAGGGAGAGGGAGGAGAGGGAGAGAGGAGAGGGAGAGAGATAGAGGGAGAGAGAGAGGAGAGGGGGGAAGGAGAGAGAGAAAGGGGTGAGGGAGAGAGAAGGGGAGAGGAAGAGAGAGGGAGGAGAGAGAGAGAGAGGGAGGAAGAGGAGAGGGGGGAAGGGGAGAGAGAAGGGGAGAGGAAGAGAGAGGGGGAGAGGGATAGCGGGAGGGAGAGGGTGAGAGGGGGGAGGAAGAGGGGGCGGAGTTAAAGCATATGAGAGGGTTGAGTTGAGGCAGAATCCTTCCAGGCAGCGCTCTCTGATTCCAGGGTTTTAGCAGTGAAGACACACTATATGTGATCATGCATATTACATGCAGGATGGCTCTCCAATGACTCTGGGTATTGCAGCACTTTCCCCAGCTCTGACAGAGGCTCTGTGTAGCTCCTGTGTGGGACTGGGGAGCTACTGGAGCTCTGCTCTGCTCAAAGGGAAAATCCCTTTATGCCAAAAACAACTACGCACACTTCAGATAACCATGGAAACATACAGAAGGATATGCAGGCACACATAGAAGCTCACACAGGTGCAGACAAGACACACACACATACACAGAAACACACACAGAAACACACACTGGCACATTCTCGCAAACCACACATGCGCCCACACACACGGGCATCCACCCACCCACACACACGGAGAGCGCGAGAGAGAGAGAGAAAGAGCCAGAGATAGAGAGAAAGACAGAGGTAGAGGGAGAAAGAGAGATAGAGAGAGAGAGAGAGAGAGAGAGAGAGAGAGAGAGAGAGATAGATAGATAGATAGATAGATAGATAGATAGATAGATAGATAGTGGAGGATCAGTCACCATAATGAGCCTGTACTGTACTGACTGTGTTAGATGAGCTCTGGCAGGTGTGTATGTGTCTCTCCTGAACAGTGATGCAGCCTCCCAGCAGAGAGCCATGTCTTCCTCCTCTTCCTCATCCTCCTCTTCCTCATCCTCCCAGCAGAGAGCCATGTCTTCCTCATCCTCCTCTTCCTCCTCTTCCTCATCCTCCTCTTCCTCATCCTCCCAGCAGAGAGCCATGTCTTCCTCCTCTTCCTCATCCTCCCAGCAGAGCGCCATGTCTTCCTCATCCTCCTCTTCCTCATCCTCCCAGCAGAGAGCCATGTCTTCCTCCTCTTCCTCATCCTCCTCTTCCTCATCCTCCCAGCAGAGAGCCATGTCTTCCTCATCCTCCTCTTCCTCATCCTCCTCTTCCTCATCCTCCCAGCAGAGCGCCATGTCTTCCTCATCCTCCTCTTCCTCATCCTCCCAGCAGAGCGCCATGTCTTCCTCATCCTCCTCTTCCTCATCCTCCCAGCAGAGCGCCATGTCTTCCTCATCCTCCTCTTCCTCATCCTCCCAGCAGAGCGCCATGTCTTCCTCATCCTCCTCTTCCTCATCCTCCCAGCAGAGAGCCATGTCTTCCTCATCCTCCTCTTCCTCATCCTCCCAGCAGAGAGCCATGTCTTCCTCATCCTCCTCTTCCTCATCCTCCCAGCAGAGAGCCATGTCTTCCTCATCCTCCTCTTCCTCATCCTCCTCTTCCTCATCCTCCCAGCAGAGAGCCATGTCTTCCTCCTCTTCCTCATCCTCCTCTTCCTCATCCTCCTCTTCCTCATCCTCCTCATCCTCCCAGCAGAGAGCCATGTCTTCCTCATCCTCCTCTTCCTCATCCTCCCAGCAGAGAGCCATGTCTTCCTCCTCTTCCTCATCCTCCTCTTCCTCATCCTCCTCTTCCTCATCCTCCTCATCCTCCCAGCAGAGCGCCATGTCTTCCTCCTCTTCCTCATCCTCCCAGTGGAGAGCCATGTCTTCCTCATCCTCCTCTTCCTCATCCTCCCAGTGGAGAGCCATGTCTTCCTCATCCTCCTCTTCCTCATCCTCCCAGCAGAGCAACATGTCTTCCTCATCCTCCTCTTCCTCATCCTCATCCATTATTGTAAACATATCTGTTTGTTCACAGCCGGTTACACTAAGGACTGCAAACGAAGTATAAGGCTCTTTCAAATCACTGCTCACATTACTGTAGTAATGTGATTCTACCGTAGATCCCCTAACATAATAACACCCTCCTCCCTGTCATCGTATTTGATGTGGTGAGGTCAGGGTCTTCCATGTCCCAGACAGGAGGAGGGGGGGCTCTCCTGGTCATTATTATTATAGTCTCTTTTGGCCCCACGCTCTATTAAATGACTTCCTGTGTTCCTGATCCTAGCCAGGCCACTGATCACAACATGATGACATCACTCTGAGTCATTACATTTGTTCCTCAAATTGTTAAAAAACTTTGTGTTTGTGGGCTTGGGTGTGTGTGTGAATATTGTATGTTTCTGTGGGTGTGTGTTGCATGTTTGTGTGCGTGCATGTACAGTGTATGTGCTTGTTGTGTGCTTGTTATTTGTGTGTAAGTGGCATAATGTGTGTTAGATTGTGTGTGCATGTGTGCCTGTTGATTTGTTTATGTGTGCATGTTACAGAAACAACGAGAATTATACTTCGTTCAGTAGGGATCCGGTAAGCTGTAAAAAGAGAGCTAATCTTGTGTTCCATAATGTACTTCCTGAAGGTTGATGAAATGGATGCATGTAAAGCTGCTCAAACATCCGTCTTCTGTACAGACAGGGTCTGCTTAGGGAGTCACTCTGGGTGAGGAGAGTCAACCTGTCCTGAGAGAGACTGAGAGGAGGAAAGACAGAGAAGGAGGGAAGAAGAGAGACTGGAGGAGAGAGATTGGAGGAGAGAGACTGGAAGAGAGAGACTGGAGGAGACAGACTGAAGGAGAGAGACTGAAGAAGAGAGACTGGAGGAGACATACTGAAGGAGAGAGACAGAAGGAGAGAGACTGGAGGAGACAGACTGAAGGAGAGAGACTGAAGGAGAGAGACTGAAGAAGGAGAGAGACAGAAGGAGAGAGACAGAAGGAGAGAGACAGAAGGAGAGAGACAGAAGAAGGAGAGAAGAAGAGAGACTGAAGAAGAGAGATTGAGGAGAGAGACTGAAGGAGGAGAGAGAGACTGAGCAGGGATGGCAAAGCTACAATACAACAACAATACAACAAAATGTATTTTAAAATAAAATACCAAATGCCTTCATTGAAAGTGTATCAAAATAAAAACAGCAAACAGCAGCATCTCTTAGCAAACCAATCAGTACTGCCCTGTTTGATCTACTGCTTCACCATTACACTGACTCAGCTGATCACAGTAAGTAAAGAATGTTTGATAGAAACAGCTTTTCAACTAGACATGCAGTGAATTTGACACTAACAGCTGACTAATCAAATATCCCTGCAATCACTCAGATGAAGGTTAGTTATAGAGTAACAAACAGTTACATGTTTAACAAGCATTTTGCTAATGACTCATAACTGAACCCTACTATAGTTCCTTGGTGGAAGTATTTAGGTGTTTGATTATGATGGCCTACATCCATAAAACTGACTCAAACATGAGAAGATGAATGGTTTGAAGATGCTCTTTTCATTAAGTAATCAAGTCTTTGGTATTCTTCTAGTGGACAATGGGTAGATTTTCTATCCTGATTTCAGTAAGTCTGGGCAAGTCCGAGTATCACCAAAAGAACATGTTTTATGATGCTCATCATATAGACGTCTCACAAAGCATTTTACAGTAATTTTTAACACCAAAATACTACACAATAGTAAACTTTTTATACTAAATATTTAGCTATTTTATCAACCATGTCAACTCAAGTGATAAAATGCTGTTTTGTGTTTCAAATAGATCCTAAATACTTCCGATCCCTCTGACTGAGTGAAGGAGAGACAGAGACAGAGTCAAACACTGAAGATGTCCTCTGTCCCTCACAATAACCAGTGAGGATTAAAGTCACAAGAAGTTTTCAGATTCAGATGACTTTATTCCATGTCTCTGTTCTTTCTTCATATCTGTGTTTTATTGTTGATTGGATATCAGTGTTTCAGGGGTGAGACAGGACGACCCTTAGTGTTTCAGGGGTGAGACGGGACGGCCCTCAGTGTTTCAGGGGTGAGACAGGACGGCCCTCAGTGTTTCAGGGGTGAGACAGGACGGCCCTCAGTGTTTCAGGGGTGAGACAGGACGGCCCTCAGTGTTTCAGGGGTGAGACAGGACGACCCTCAGTGTTTCAGGGGTGAGACAGTGGGTGAGACAGGACGACCCTCAGTGTTTCAGGGGTGAGACAGTGGGTGAGACAGGACGGCCCTCAGTGTTTCAGGGGTGAGACAGTGGGTGAGACAGGATGACCCTCACTGTTTCAGGGGTGAGACAGTGGGTGAGACAGGATGACCCTCACTGTTTCAGGGGTGAGACAGGACGGCCCTCAGTGTTTCAGGGGTGAGACAGTGGGTGAGACAGGACGGCCCTCAGTGTTTCAGGGGTGAGACAGTGGGTGAGACAGGACGACCCTCAGTGTTTCAGGGGTGAGACAGTGGGTGAGACAGGACGACCCTCAGTGTTTCAGGGGTGAGACAGTGGGTGAGACAGGACGGCCCTCAGTGTTTCAGGGGTGAGACAGTGGGTGAGACAGGACGGCCCTCAGTGTTTCAGGGGTGAGACAGTGGGTGAGACAGGACGACCCTCAGTGTTTCAGGGGTGAGACAGTGGGTGAGACAGGACGACCCTCAGTGTTTCAGGGGTGAGACAGTGGGTGAGACAGGATGACCCTCACTGTTTCAGGGGTGAGACAGTGGGTGAGACAGGACGGCCCTCAGTGTTTCAGGGGTGAGACGGGGTGAGACAGGATGACCCTCACTGTTTCAGGGGTGAGACAGTGGGTGAGACAGGACGACCCTCAGTGTTTCAGGGGTGAGACAGGACGGCCCTCAGTGTTTCAGGGGTGAGACGGGGTGAGACAGGATGACCCTCAGTGTTTCAGGGGTGAGACGGGGTGAGACAGGACGGCCCTCAGTGTTTCAGGGGTGAGACAGTGGGTGAGACAGGACGGCCCTCAGTGTTTCAGGGGTGAGACAGTGGGTGAGACAGGACGGCCCTCAGTGTTTCAGGGGTGAGACAGTGGGTGAGACTGGACGGCCCTCAGTGTTTCAGGGGTGAGACAGTGGGTGAGACAGGACGACCCTCAGTGTTTCAGGGGTGAGACAATGGGTGAGACAGGACGACCCTCAGTGTTTCAGGGGTGAGACAATGGGTGAGACAGGATGACCCTCACTGTTTCAGGGGTGAGACAGTGGGTGAGACAGGATGACCCTCAGTGTTTCAGGGGTGAGACAGGACGGCCCTCAGTGTTTCAGGGGTGAGACAGTGGGTGAGACAGGACGACCCTCAGTGTTTCAGGGGTGAGACGGGGTGACCCTCACTGTTTCAGGGGTGAGACAGTGGGTGAGACAGGACGGCCCTCACTGTTTCAGGGGTGACACAGTGGGTGAGACTGGACGGCCCTCAGGCATCAGTGTTTCAGGTTCATGTTCAGGCATCTCCATGTTTAGGCACACAAAGCTGTTGTGTTTTTCAGCATGTTGTTATCAGACTAACCTGTTCTCCTCCTCATCATCATGATGTTGCAGAACCTCCTTCTCACTCATCCATCAACTCAGCAATCACTGGCCATCAATCACTGGCCATCAATCACTCAGCTACAAACACCATTTATCTTGATATGCTGCAACATACATTCACCCTACAACAACACTCTCGCATACTGACATGAATTGTTTTCAGAAAAGCACTTTGGTGGGAGAGAAATGATCTTAATGTTGTTCTCTGCTGCATGACACTGAGCTGTGCGTGTCTGTGATGAGCATGTGAGGAAGTCCATCCATCACTGGCTAGAGACCAGACCTGCTGAAGTTAGCAGGACTGCATCGCCCTCTACTGCTCAGAAGGAGAACTACTCCAGATTCTGTGATCTGCCACTAATCTGAAGAATTCCAGGAGATGAGGAGTTTCTTCTCAAGTTGTCTTTGTTTGGGAGTCAAGTGGCTAAGTGGGGAGGGAATCGCGCTAGTAATCAGAAGGTTGTGAGTTCAAACATTGGCTTTGCCAACATGACTTTGTGCCTTTGGGCAAGGCACTTCACCCTACTTGCCTCAGGGGGAATGTCCCTGTACTTACTGTAAGTCACTCTGGATAAGAGCATCTGCTAAATGACTACATGTAAATGTCTAAACAACAAAACACAGAGAGGAGAAGTGGAAACATACCCAGAGTGCATCACTGTTCATCAAGTCCAATCCCTTGAAACGTCTAAATAAGAGCAGAGAACAGACCAGGGCAGAGTCTCAGTGCATGCTGCTGCTGCAGGGGAGAGCTGGTTCAGTCTCAGTACATGCTGCTGCTGCTGCAGGGGAGAGCTGGTTCAGTCTCAGTACATGCTGCTGCTGCTGCAGGGGAGAGCTGGTTCAGTCTCAGTACATGCTGCTGCTGCTGCAGGGGAGAGCTGGTTCAGTCTCAGTACATGCTGCTGCTGCAGGGGAGAGCTGGTTCAGTCTCAGTACATGCTGCTGCTGCTGCAGGGGAGAGCTGGTTCAGTCTCAGTACATGCTGCTGCTGCTGCAGGGGAGAGCTGGTTCAGTCTCAGTACATGCTGCTGCTGCTGCTGCAGGGGAGAGCTGGTTCAGTCTCAGTACATGCTGCTGCTGCTGCAGGGGAGAGCTGGTTCAGTCTCAGTACATGCTGCTGCTGCTGCTGCAGGGGAGAGCTGGTTCAGTCTCAGTACATGCTGCTGCTGCTGCAGGGGAGAGCTGGTTCAGTCTCAGTACATGCTGCTGCTGCTGCTGCAGGGGAGAGCTGGTTCAGTCTCAGTACATGCTGCTGCTGCTGCAGGGGAGAGCTGGTTCAGTCTCAGTACATGCTGCTGCTGCTGCAGGGGAGAGCTGGTTCAGTCTCAGTACATGCTGCTGCTGCTGCAGGGGAGAGCTGGTTCAGTCTTCAGAAGCTACAGATATATTCTCCTAATCCACTAGATGGCAACAACTAACTACATTCAGGATTTATTAAAGCCTCAGGTGACAATCATAAATACTGCTTCCTTTATTTCCACCACAGTGTTGCTGATCCTGTCAGGACGACAGTATCTGAGTTCAGCAGGTGATGTTGAAGACGCTTTCTACATCAATACAAGATGTCCTGGATCCAAATATCCATCATGTTACTTTCTAATGAACCACTCAGCTTGTTACCACTGCAGCTCAACAACCAAGACTCTTTTAGGTTCAGGGTCAGCTATAACTGTAGATCTTGACAAGCACATATATATATACTGTATATATAAATGTATATGTGCAATTTTTGTTATAAACAAGTTTATTTTACAACATTTCATACAAAGCTCCAAAAATGGGCCCGTCTAAATAGTTTGTACCCTTTCCAAATTAAAGATCAATAACTTTCAAGCATGTGATGCTCGTTTAAACCCACCTGAGGCAACGATCTCCATCTCCAGAGATCCAGATGTTCCTTTGTCCACAGTGTGCAACATGAACAAGAAGTTTACAGCTGGAGCTGATCTCCCTGGATGTGGATGGAGGAGAAACATGTATGGGAGTTGGCAGCTCAGGATAGTCTGGATGGTGGATAAGAAGCCCCAAACAAGTTCCAGAGACATCCCAGCTGTCCTGCAGGCTCAGGGTGCATCAGTGTCAGAGTGAACTATCTGTGTACAGTTGAATGAGATGAAACACTGTGGCAGCAGACCCAGGAGGACCCTACTGATGACACACAGACATAAAAAAGTAAGAGTGCAGTTTACCAAAATGTATGTAAGACCAAATACTCCTGGGAGAACATCTTGAGGAAAGGTTAGACCAAGATAGAGCGTTCTGATAAAGCATGTCATTCTACTGTTTACCGAGAACTCAATGAAGCCTACAAAGAAAAGAACACAGAACCTACAGTCCAATATGGTGGAGGTTCAGAGATGTTTTGGGGTGTTTTGCTTCCTTGACTGTGTGCAAGGCATCATGAAATCTGAGGATTACCAGAGGATTTTGGGTCGCGGTGTAGTGCCCAGTGTCAGAAAGCTGGGTTTGTGTCTGACATCATGGGTCTTCCAGCAGGACAATGACTACAAAGCACTGGAAAGTTCTGAAGCAATGAGTCTAAATCCCATTGAACACCAGTGGATCTTCCAATCTGCACCCTTCCAATATCCGGGACCTGAAGAAGCAATTAATTTCAGTTATATTTTGTAAGTGTGTGCAAACAAATAAGATAAGGGTACCAACAATGTTGTCCGGCCCATATTTTGAGTTTTGTGTGGAAATATGTCACATTTGCTTTTGTTTCCTGAGTTTCTTGTGTTGTTCCAGTACACAAATGAAATACACATGTGTGTAGAAAAGCATGGGTCATTGTAATAATTTGCTGTGAGAAAAGTATTACTGAGAAAAATGTCAGGGGTGCCAACAGTTTTGTGCATGACGGTTTATAAGTGTGTATATGTACTGTATATATCATGCCACTTATTTGAGTAACTGAATTGACTTGTAATTAGATTCCTGGACCATCTGAGGTGCAGTTAACCCAGTTCATCCAGTGTTTCAGGCTCCCGTCAATTTAGTTAACAAACCATTGTCAACAGTGACGGGTTCTCACTTAAACCACATTTAGCTTACGAGCCGTGACTGAACCACCCACACAGCAGATGCAACCCAGTCTGGAGTCTCTGGGTTATTTTCTTCAAATTATCAGATATTTGACTCTTTATCTCAGTTACTCTCTAAGGCCTCCCACACCACTCCTGACTACAGCCCCAGAATCCAGAATATAGATCAAGAATTCACATCAGATCAGGAATTCGCATCAGATCAGATCTCACATCAAATCTCACATCACATCAGAAACTCACATCAGAAACTCAGATAAGATCAGGAACTCAGATCAGATCAGACGCTCAGATCACATCAGGAACTCAGATCAGATCAGGAACTCAGATCAGATCAGGAACTCAGATCAGATCAGACGCTCAGATCACATCAGGAACTCAGATCAGATCAGGAACTCAGATCAGATCAGGAACTCAGATCAGATCAGACGCTCAGATCACATCAGGAACTCAGATCACATCAGGAACTCAGATCAGATCAGGAACTCAGATCAGATCAGGAACTCAGATCAGATCAGACGCTCAGATCACATCAGGAACTCAGATCAGATCAGATCTTTGGATGGTGTTGACATCATACATGTGTAACAGAAACACAACACACTGCACAAAGAGTGTTTTATATTAACCGAAGATTTTCTTCTTCAGTATCCCAGACTTGCCAAAAGAGGGAGACATTACATAAAGAATAACTCTAAACCAACCATGCCTTTACAAACGACTCTGTCTTTCCTACTGTACGACATACTGAGACAGAGAGGTAAAGTTCTGTCAACAGGTTATTCTACGTCATTTTTGCAAACAAAAAAAATCAAACATTTTTACATTTCACCCAGTGACATTTATGAAGCTACATTGTCATATTTTGTAGGATCTTAAAACATCTTGGCCTTGTTTCAGGTGAATCTAATCCTCTGATTAACCAGAAATGCAACAACCTTTAGTCAAAGTAATTAGCTGTTTATTGTGTTATCTGAACAAATGCTGGACTCCCAAGATCAAGGTCAAAGCCATCTTCAATCCTCCTGAGGGGGAGTAGATGAATACAGTCATCCTTACCAATCAACACACACCAAACAACACAGAAAAAGATTACACAGAACATGGAGATTCACCTGCTGTTATTCAGAAGGCTGCTGGCAGAAAAATACTTCTGTAATCTACTGGTGTTGCATCTTGGCAGAGTATCAAGCCAATAAAAGCAGCCTTAACGCATCTTCTGTCTAATTTGTATTTGCTTGGTCAGAAGATGGGCAGGGTGAGGGTGAGGGTGGGCAGGGTGAGGGTAAGGGCGAGCAGGGTGAGGGTGGGCAGGGTGAGGGTGAGGGTGGGCAGAGTGAGGGTGAGGGTGGGCAGGGTGAGGGTAAGGGTGGGCAGGGTGAGGGTAAGGGTGGGCAGGGTGAGAGTGGGCAGGGTGAGGGTGGGCAGGGTGAGGGTGGGCAGGGTGAGGGTGGGCAGGGTGGGCAGAGGTGGCTCCCCTCTGCCATGGTGGCTCCCCTCTGCCATGGTGGCTCCCCTCTGCCATGGTGGCTCCCCTCTGCCCTCTGCCATGGTGGCTCCCCTCTGCCATGGTGGCTCCCCTCTGCCATGGTGGCTCCCCTCTCCCCTCTGCCATGGTGGCTCCCCTCTGCCATGGTGGCTCCCCTCTGCCATGGTTGCTCCCCTCTGCCATGGTGGCTCCCCTCTCCCCTCTGCCATGGTGGCTCCCCTCTCCCCTCTGCCATGGTGGCTCCCCTCTCCCCTCTCCCCTCTCCCCTCTGCCATGGTGGCTCCCCTCTCCCCTCTGCCATGGTGGCTCCCCTCTCCCCTCTGCCATGGTGGCTCCCCTCTCCCCTCTCCCCTCTGCCATGGTGGCTCCCCTCTCCCCTCTCCCCTCTGCCATGGTGGCTCCCCTCTCCCCTCTCCCCTCTGACACTGTGTCACTCTGAAATCACATGGATTTAATGTGGAATGTTCAGCACATTAACAGCCTGGCTTTTCCTCACAGGATTTATTGTTATAATTGTGAGTGTGTTTTTCCAGTCATGTTCTGTGTTATTTGTTCAGTACATTTAGTGAGCTATAATTTTTTTGATTTCACTGAATAAACGAAATGTACTTAATAAAACTTTAAACATTCATGCTACTGTATTTCAGATTGTATGCAGTAGTTTTTAGTTTTTTGTTAAAGCAGTTGGCCTTAATTAATTCATAATTTTGGAGGTCAAATGGCCTTTAATAAACTCTTCATAGGATGCCTAATTCTAATTTGCATGTACACTCATTTAAATCAGTTGCAGTTTTTAGTCAGAGATAAGATAATTCAGGTTTTGCAAAGGCGATCCCTGTGTTAATCCAAAGTCATGTGGAGTCTAGACACTAATCTGGACGAGTGCTTCCAGGAGCACGATAGACTGAAACCTTGAGGTACCACGGGAGCCACAAGAAAGAACCTCAGACAGGGAGGAAGGTTCCTCTGTGGGAGATTCCAGCAACATGAACCTATATTAGGCTCAGAGTTAGAGGTAGAACCAGCTCTGTTCTGCATGGAAAGAAACTACGGATTTAACCATTTTTGGTTTCTTCTACTGTTTTAAACAAAAGAGTGAAGCATCAGTTAAAAACACCAAACAGCAATCAGTGTTATAGTGTTGAGGATGTTGAAGGTTGGAAGCTTTCCTTCAAAATGTACATTGAAAATCTGTTAGTGAAGCCATTATTTTGGATGAATTATTTCAGATAATTTAACACAATAAATTAATATAATATACAGATAATAAAGCTCATCAAAAATTGGGTTAATAATAGAAAATAAAGAAGCATCTTTCTCCTCTTTCTACTTGAAAGCTGGTGTTTGATGTTTCACAGTTTGAATGGAATATGGATGTGACATTCATACACGCACATTGGTTTAGTTATTATCTGACAACATCAATCTCCGTTCAGAAACATTTAACTATCCGCCCCTTGTTTTGCATTGACAACTACATTATTTCAAAAGACATTTGCTGTAACGATCCTCTAATATTTTTCCAATATGTAAAAGGTCTGTGTCCATTCAAGCTTGTCTCATCTGTGGATCCTCTGCAGAGCTCCTAACTTTCCTTTCAGTACTTCCTCTAAGTACTTCCTGCTTTCAGAAAGTTCTGGAACCTGAACACACACACAGGAAAGTGGACCAGAGTGGTTGAAGCGTAGAATCACAACCTGAACACACACACAGGAAAGTGGACCGGAGTGGTTGAAGCGTAGAATCACAACCTGAACACACACACAGGAAAGTGGACCGGAGTGGTTCAAGCATAGAAACAGGCAGAGCACTTTCCCTCCATTTCCCTTCCTGTTCCCTGTCTGCTGTAGTACTTACTGGATCGACCGCCAGTCTCAGGTCTGGAAGCAGGACTGTCCCCCACCAGCGCTATGTAGTAATAACAAGCAATATAAATATAACGAACACTATGTAGTAATAACCAGTAAAATAACTATCGCTATGTAGTAATAACCAGTAATATAACTAGCTCTATGTAGTAATAACCAGTAATATAACCAGCTCTATGTAGTAATAACCAGTAATATAACCAGCTCTATGTAGTAATAACCAGTAATATAACCAGCTCTATGTAGTAATAACCAGTAATATAACCAGCTCTATGTAGTAATAACCAGTAATATAACCAGCTCTATGTAGTAATAACCAGTAATATAACCAGCTCTATGTAGTAATAACCAGTAATATAACTAGCTCTATGTAGTAATAACCAGTAATATAACTAGCTATATGTAATAATAATCAGTAATATAACTAGATGTTTGTAGTAATATACCTATCTCTACGTAGTCTTGTGGACTGTGATGCCAAACATCAGTATTGGATGACTGTGTGTGTTTATTTTTGACGTCTTTGATAATAGTAATGTGTCTCCCAGAGGCCCAGGCTCTTTATAATTCACTCATCCTTCACTAAATGAGGACCCGTGGACATCTGCCCCCAATGGGAATTTTTAGCACTTTGAAAATGAAACAGAGGTTAAAACTGTGCAAAAGCAGTTAGCAGCAGCCATCCAGGAGCCATGTTTTCAACCAGTAATGAGTTTGATTAATTCTTGACCTTTGGAAACTTTTCACTCCTCTTAAATATTCTTTTTTCCATTCAGTTTTTTTCATAAACCACCTGAGATAATAAGGCAGTGTTCTGTATTGCTCACTACAGGACTTTGCATTGCTGACTTATGAGATGCTCACATCATTTGTACAGGCAGGGTACTGTAGAGGGAGAGGAAGAGATAGAGGAAGAGAGACAGGAAGAGAGAGAGGAAGAGAGAGGAAGAGAGAGGAAGAGAGAGAGGAAGAGAGAGAGGAAGAGAGAGGAAGAGAGAGAGGAAGAGAGACAGGAAGAGAGAGAGGAAGAGAGAGAGGAAGAGAGAGGAAGAGAGAGAGGAAGAGAGAGAGGAAGAGAGACAGGAAGAGAGAGAGGAAGAGAGAGGAAGAGAGAGAGGAAGAGAGAGAGGAAGAGAGAGAGGAAGAGAGAGGAAGAGAGAGGAAGAGAGAGAGGAAGAGAGAGGAAGAGAGAGAGGAAGAGAGAGAGGAAGAGAGAGGAAGAGAGAGAGGAAGAGAGAGAGGAAGAGAGAGAGGAAGAGAGAGAGGCCAGCATCTCAGGTGTAGAGGCCCCTCTGTACCACCAGGACCCTGCCTGGGTTTGGACACATAGATTTAGAAAATGAGCAAAACTTTTACAACTTTTCTGAATTATGAAGCATCAAAGAGAACAATATATTTTTAGAGCACATCTTCCACACTGAAAGAAAGAGAGAGAACGATGGAACGAGGTCAACTTGTGTTCTAACGTTCAGAAATTCACAGCGATGTTTATTTTCCTGGACAAGAGGTATTTCCACAGCTCATCTCTCTTTGATAAATCACAGTGTGTAAACTTTACAGTCGACAGCACTGACAGCTCTCCTCTGGTAATGCAGAAAAATGGCAGTGAGGTATTTGTGGGTCTAAAGTAGACGTGTGATTTAGAGCTGAGAGATGCAGCCTCTCTTCCTTCCAGTGGAGGCCCTCCTGGGCTTGGTTTAATTCTCTCCTTGCACTATTAAAAAGGCCTTCCACTCTCTTTACTGCACAGACCTGGCTGTCATAACTGGCACAAAATCATTTATCAATGCCTTCTGTCTTTGGCATTGCTGAGGCTGTTGTCAGTGTATTTTCTTCCATTATTGATTGTGTTGAATTCATGGTGAGGAAAAGCACAGAAATTTAGGTTAGGAATGACCAGAGTGGATCAGAGAGGGACAACGTCTGAATTTCATTTCATTCATTTGTCAACATTAAAACTTTCACTAATAGGTTTAATCTTAGCTTAACCAACTCAAGTCAGGTGTGCTCCAGCACAGGACTGACTAGTGGTCTGTGCTTGTGCATGTGGTGTATGTGTGTATGTGTGTGTGTATGTGTGTGTGCATGTGTGTGTGTGTGTGTGTGTGTGTGTGTGTGGGGTGTATCATGGTCATGATACAAGCTGTTAGTTGAAGCAGCAAACTGAGAGACAGTGAATGTCAGTATACTCCTTTGTTGTTTAATTTATTTTCTTTTCAAAGTGAGGGGAGGTGTCCTTGCTGTGCCAGTTAGTCATTGATGTGGCTATAGTTAGTTCCTCACATGCTGAGAGTGTCTGTGGAAGCAGTTACTTCCTGTCTGCTCCAGAGGTCTGTCTCTCTCCTGGCTCGTCTGACTCGTCTCTCGGGTGGACACTGTGAAAGAGGACAAAGGCTAACAGAGGGAGGAGGAAAAGACCAGAGACCAGGCAGAGTGTTCAGTGGATCACAAGAGGTGCATCACTGCTTTCTGAAGCCTCACACACTAACACACACTAACACACTAACACACACTAACACTTCCTGTTGGGCAGGCTGCAGCAGAACTTTCATCTTCTCTACCCTGTGGTTCTGCTGGGGTGTGGTTCTGCTGGGGTGTGGTTCTGCTGGGGTGTGGTTCTGCTGGGGTGTGGTTCTGCTGGGGTGTGGTTCTGCTGGTCTGTGGTTCTAGTGGTCTGTGGTTCTAGTGGTCTGTGGTTCTGCTGGTCTGTGGTTCTGCTGGTCTGTGGTTCTGCTGGTCTGTGGTTCTAGTGGTCTGTGGTTCTAGTGGTCTGTGTTTCTGCTGGTCTGTGGTTCTGCTGGGGTGTGGTTCTGCTGGTCTGTGGTTCTAGTGGTCTGTGGTTCTAGTGGTCTGTGGTTCTGCTGGTCTGTGGTTCTGCTGGGGTGTGGTTCTGCTGGTCTGTGGTTCTGCTGGTCTGTGGTTCTAGTGGTCTGTGGTTCTGCTGGTCTGTGGTTCTGCTGGTCTGTGGTTCTAGTGGTCTGTGGTTCTGCTGGTCTGTGGTTCTGCTGGTCTGTGGTTCTAGTGGTCTGTGGTTCTAGTGGTCTGTGGTTCTGCTGGTCTGTGGTTCTGCTGGTCTGTGGTTCTAGTGGTCTGTGGTTCTGCTGGTCTGTGGTTCTGCTGGTCTGTGGTTCTAGTGGTCTGTGGTTCTAGTGGTCTGTGGTTCTAGTGGTCTGTGGTTCTGCTGGTCTGTGGTTCTGCTGGTCTGTGGTTCTGCTGGTCTGTGGTTCTAGTGGTCTGTGGTTCTAGTGGTCTGTGGTTCTGCTGGTCTGTGGTTCTGCTGGTCTGTGGTTCTAGTGGTCTGTGGTTCAAGTGGTCTGTGGTTCTGCTGGTCTGTGGTTCTAGTGGTCTGTGGTTCTAGTGGTCTGTGGTTCTGCTGGTCTGTGGTTCTGCTGAGATGTGGTTCTAGTGGTCTGTGGTTCTAGTGGTCTGTGGTTCTGCTGGTCTGTGGTTCTAGTGGTCTGTGGTTCTAGTGGTCTGTGGTTCTGCTGGTCTGTGGTTCTGCTGAGATGTGGTTCTAGTGGTCTGTGGTTCTGCTGGTCTGTGGTTCTAGTGGTCTGTGGTTCTAGTGGTCTGTGGTTCTAGTGGTCTGTGGTTCTGCTGGTCTGTGGTTCTAGTAGTCTGTGGTTTTGCTGCTCTGTGATTATGAAATCAACATAGTGTTTAAGTGATTGATGTTACAAAGGTCCAGCTGAATGTGGTAGACTAACCCATTGGAAGTCTGCCTGTCAATGTAAATTCTCTTTGAAAGTTTTAATTGCTTCATCAACAACTAATTAATAGTGTCGTTTGCGATTGATAAAGCTTTCAATGTATGAGCTTAAGGTAAATGGAGGATATTCCCCTAGGAATCTATTAGAGGCACAGAGCTTTCATCATGTCTGCCTGGGGTATCGACACATACAGTAATCGGTCCCCATTTGATATTGATTACTTGTTTGGCTTTCAGCTTGTGCAGTAAACAGGTTAAATAATGACAGATTTGAGTGGAGGTCCCTGTTGAGATTAGGCTACATATTTTGAGTGT
This sequence comes from Neosalanx taihuensis, assembly GCA_030340665.1. Classification (NCBI taxonomy): domain Eukaryota; kingdom Metazoa; phylum Chordata; class Actinopteri; order Osmeriformes; family Salangidae; genus Neosalanx; species Neosalanx taihuensis. The sequence continues at coordinate 330,799 of CM059291.1, forward strand.
TTCAGAGTGTTTCCAAATGTTTCAGATGCCGTGGGTGAGGAAGGCAGGTGATGAAGAGGAAGGATGCTCCCTGCTGCAGTAGAACCAGCCTGGCTCCTGGTCAAGACCACAGATGAAGAAATCTTTTTTCTAATGTAATGTTCTAGTGTAGTCTGTGAGGAGTCATTTACTTGTTTGTCCATTGAATACCATTACATCTGAACTGCATCTGTGGGTTGAAAGAATCAGATTCACATGTGGATATTCAAAAATGCATTAAAATTCTAGAATACCGCTAAAAGTTTCTCTCTTTACCATAAATCTTTGAAGATTTGTGAAGCTACTCTGAGTTTTATCAGGTCTATATCGCTGTCTGGACTGCCTGGATGAGGTTGCCCTCCCAGGGTTAGCATTCTAGCACTTCCTCAACTATCTTTGTGGTTGGATGAAGCATCATAATCCTCAAACAGACTGAAATTCCTCCAGAAAGGCTCTTGATCCAGAATCAACTCATTTTCTTCAAACAGACTCCCAGCTCTGTCCAAAAGAGAAGGGATATTTGGCTGAATGGCTGCTGTCCTTCTTTGAAATTTGCTAAGACCCCCCACCACACACACACACACACACACACCAACATCCCAGATGTGTCCTGCTGTCTGTGGGAGCAGGTGGCTGACAGGGTCTCTTGGAGCCCCTTAGTAGAAGGTAAACTACTTCAAGGGAAGGGAATCATGTCAATCCCATGAAGTGTCTCTGCCCTGAGCTAGAAGCCAGCTCTTATCAGCTTCCACACCCCATCAGATCAGTGTTTGTTCTGCTGTGTGGTTGCACCCACACAGTGGATTCTAAGAGGTACAGGTCTATTTGAGAGTGTATATTTTATTGCCGGAGAGACACAGTGTTTGTCTTGCTGTGTTTGAGCTGTGGGATCCTATTAAAGCTAAACAGCACATCAGCTGAATATTGCCACCGCCTGGCTTCTCAGTCTGAGCCCTGGGCTGTTCCAAGTCATTTGGTCGTAACATAAACCAGTGTGATATCTGTGTTTACCCTCTCTACGCATCTCTTCATATAAAGTACAGCCGTTTCCAATACTATTTCTAAACCAGTCTGCAGCAGGTCTTTTTCACTACTTTCATTATCTTATTTTATGACACACTATGAAGTCCTCTTCTCCAGATGATCTCCTACCCTGAGATCTTAGTAGACCCTGACCCAGTCTGTCTAGTGTGTCAGATCAGCAGTCTGTCTAGAGTGTCAGATCAGCAGTCTGTCTGTCTAGCAGTCTGCTTAATGACCTCATCCTCTCAGGTGAAACAGGAATGATGAAGTGGCCTCATGTGATTCACCTGAGCCAAACATATCAGAGAGCAGGAAGTCACAACTACCAACTCCTGTTTAGAGGATGTATCTCAGTGCTACAGTCATCGATATTAGCATTCAAATACCAGTGTGACTAAATATGAGAATATACAAAAACAAGATATGGATTTGCTGGTCTTCTCTATCAACAGGGACCATTAATTTAGCACAGAACCCATGCTCAACACTGTTCCATGCAGTGGGTGGAAACACTGTGGAAGATCAGAGCTATTGAAGTCATTACGAAGTTAGATTGACAAACTGCAGGAAGTGTGTGTGTGGCTAGGGAAATAAAAAGCTACTTAGTCTGGTATTGACCCTACAGCTCGACCTCAGGCTGTTTCCTCTGCAGCCAGGCAGAACACACACACTCACACCTGCTCATGCACACACACACCTGCTCATGTACACACACATACCTGCTCATGTAAACACACACCTGCTCACACACACATACACACACACCTGCACATGCACACATATACCTGCACATGCACACACACACCTGCTCATGCACACATATACCTGCACATGCACACACACACACCTGCTCATGCACACATATACACCTGCCCATGCACACACACACCTGCTCATGTACACATGCCTGCACACACAGCTGCCCATTAACACAGCACATATGTGCATCAACACACACACACATTCTGTACAGTCATTCACACACAGCTGCAGTACTTCAATACTCACACCTCTCTCTCACTTCCTTTCGATCCCCCACTTTTTCTCCCCCACTCTTTACTTTTCCTCTCCTTCCCCCCCTCTCTCCATCTCCCTCTCTATCTATCTCTCTCCCCCCTCTCCCTCTCTCTCTTTCTCTGTCTACCTCTCTCTCTGTCTCCCTCCCTCTATTCAATTCAACAGGCTACAACGGAAATAACAGAAATATAAATTATTATGAATCACAGTTGTACATATACTTATATTTATATGTATATTACTGTATACTTAAACTACTATATTACAAAATTACTATATACTTATATTCATACACTCACCTACAGACTGACACATTATTACTATTCAAGTTACAGTATTTGCCAAGTATTCAAATTATGATTTAATTTCCGTCTCTCGATCCCTTCCTTTCTTCATCCCTCTCTCTCCCTCTCACTCCATGATGCAAACCAGCATGTTATGTAATTGTCTGATCTGTAATGCAATACATATTTGCTGTTTGCAAACAAACACTTTTTGGCAATGTATACCCAAAACAAAGTGAAGTACTCAGCACACAAAGCTTAAGCACTAATGATGGTTCATTGTAGCGGCTTTTCTTTCATCAGTAAATAAGCCCTTGCGTCCGTCCTGTTCTCTGATTGGCTGAGAACATGATCAGTCAGGAAGTTCCTGTGACATAATCTCATGAAGTCTAATACAAACAGCCAACAGAAACAGGATAGCATGAGGTAGGACGCAGCATGTAGCTGCTGGCTTGGTGCAGCATGAGGTAGGACGCAGCATGCAGCTGGTGGCTCACTGCAGCATGAGGTAGGACGCAGCATGCAGCTGGTGGCTCACTGCAGCATGAGGTAGGACGCAGCATGCAGCTGGTGGCTCACTGCAGCATGAGGTAGGATGCAGCATGCAGCTGGTGGCTCACTGCAGCATGAGGTAGGACGCAGCATGCAGCTGGTGGCTCACTGCAGCATGAGGTAGGACACAGCATGCAGCTGGTGGCTCACTGCAGCATGAGGTAGGACGCAGCATGCAGCTGGTGGCTCACTGCAGCATGAGGTAGGACGCAGCATGCAGCTGGTGGCTCGCTGCAGCATGAAGTAGGACGCAGCATGCAGCTGGTGGCTCACTGCAGCATGAGGTAGGACACAGCATGCAGCTGGTGGCTCACTGCAGCAGGATTTATTCATGATGTAGGACACAGCATGCAGCTGGTGGCTCGCTGCAGCATGAGGTAGGACACAGCATGCAGCTGGTGGCTCACTGCAGCATGAGGTAGGACGCAGCATGCAGCTGGTGGCTCGCTGCAGCATGAAGTAGGACGCAGCATGCAGCTGGTGGCTCACTGCAGCATGAAGTAGGACACAGCATGCAGCTAATGGCTCGCTGCAGCAGGATTTAGTCCATTTTCAAACCATCAGGCTTCAACCTGCTGCCACTTGAGATTAAGATGAATAGAGAACAGCTGATAATGGGATGATGAAGGAGAGAGAAGTATGAGAGATGTTAAATTAGAGATGAGAGATGCCAGTGAGAGATGAAAGGCAGAGAGAGAGAGAGAGATGAGAGGCGTAGGGAGATGATAGGCAGAAAGAGATAAGAGGCACTGAGAAATGAGACAGAGAGAGAGTTAAGAGGCAGAGGGAGATGAGGCAGAGAGAGATGAGAGGCAGAGAGATATAAGAGGCAGAAAGAGAGAGAGATGAGAGGCATAGGAAGACAGAGATGAGAGGCAGAGAGAGATGAGAGGCAGACAGAGATGAGAGGCAGAGAGAGATGAGAGGCAGAGAGAGATGAGAGGCAGAGATGAGAGGCAGACAGAGATGAGAGGCAGACAGAGATGAGAGGCAGAGATGAGAGGCAGACAGAGATGAGAGGCAGACAGAGATGAGAGGCAGAGAGAGATGAGAGGCAGAGATGAGAGGCAGATAGAGATGAGAGGCAGAGAAAGATGAGAGGCAGAGATGAGAGGCAGAGAGAGATGAGAGGCAGAGATGAGAGGCAGACAGAGATGAGAGGCAGACAGAGATGAGAGGTAGAGAGAGATGAGAGGCAGATAGAGATGAGAGGCAGAGAGAGATGAGAGGCAGAGATGAGAGGCAGAGAGAGATGAGAGGCAGAGAGAGATGAGAGGCAGAGATGAGAGGCAGAGAGAGATGAGAGGCAGAGAGAGATGAGAGGCAGAGATGAGAGGCAGAGAGAGATGAGAGGCAGAGAGAGATGAGAGGCAGAGAGAGATGAGAGGCAGAGAGAGATGAGAGGCAGATAGAGATGCCTCTTTAGTTGTGTGTTGGCTGCATGTCTCTCCAGTTTAGTCTCTCCAGTATTGTGGAGTCCAGCTCTGAGCTCTTGGGATTAGTCCTGTAGTATTGTTTCATGTCAGAGATTGGATTGAACCGAGAGGTCCTGATTCAGAGCCGTCCCCTAGGAGACCACTGTACCCCCTCACCCCCCTGCCCCCCTCACCCCCCTGCCCCCCCTCACCCCCTGCCTCCCCCTCACCCCCCTGCCCCCCCTCACCCCCCTGCCTCACCCCCCATCCCCCCTCACAACACCATCAAGAGGCTTGGATGCTCCTGCTTTCCAGCAATATCGGAACGTCATGTTGCCTGGGAGTTATGTGGACAACACTGCTGTTAGCTTTACACAGGAAGAGGCCTGGTCTACAACTGCAGATGAATGTTTTTATCTACTGAGGTGTTTGTAAATATTATGACAATATTACTGATTAGGAGACCCTCACCTCTTCCTGCAGACCCTAACCGCTTCCTGTAGATCCTCACCATTTCCTGTAGACCCTAACCACTTCCTGCAGACCCTCACCACTTCCTGCAGACCCTCACCACTTCCTGCAGACCCTCACCATTTCCTGTAGACCCTCACCACTTCCTGTAGACCCTCACCACTTCCTGTAGACCCTCACCACTTCCTGCAGACCCTCACCACTTACTGCAGACCCTCACCACTTACTGTAGACCCTCACCACTTCCTGTAGACCCTCACCACTTCCTGCAGATCTAAAGGCCTTAGGTTTGTCAGCAGTAGATACTAACAGCTGTCAGCTTGGATGGATATTCTGCCTGCATATCTGGTCCTGGTTTCAGTCCAGCCACAACAATGTGACACCATCACTGGGATTTGAGAAACTAAGTTTCCTTCATCAGCTATAATGAGAGATGTAATGTGTTTTAATGAAGATTAAGGGTGTGATAGATGACCCCATCTCAGCCATAGGACAAGTAGTGTGTGTGTGTGTCTGTGTGTGTGAGTGTGAAGGAGGGGGAAGTGAAATATTTGTTTTCATTTGAATGCGACTATTCTAGCTTTCAAGATGTGTCCATCTACTGTATGATGATGTCTTCTATACTTCTATTTAGTCCTCTGATTTAATAAGGACCATTTCAACAATGAATGTAATGTTCATGACTTTGACTTTTCCTTATTATTGCATTGTTATAACTAGTTATGACAGCCCTATGATAGACCTTTAATCAATTTTAATAATCAATTTTTTGGAGCAAGAGAGGAGGTATGCATGCACACACATACTGACACACAGATACAGGCACACTAGCACACACACACTGACACACAGATACAGGCACACTAGCACACACACACTGACACACACACACTGACACACACACACTGACACACAGATACAGGCACACACACACTGACACACACACTGACACACACACAGTGACACACACACACTGACACACAGATACAGGCACACACACACTGACACACACACTGACACACACACACACACACACACACTGACACACACACACACACACAGACACAGAGACACACACACACACACACACACACACAGACACAGAGACACACACACAGGGACACACAGGGACACACACACACAGACACACACAAACACACACACAGACACACACACAGATACATACCAACCTCCCACACACACGCTCACCCATCACACACACACACTCACCCCCACAAACACACTCACACACACAGACACACACTCACACACAGACACACACACACTCACACACACAGACACACACTCACACACACAGACACACTCCCCCCCCCCTCCCCCACACACACACACACACACACACACACCCTCCATGTTGACAGGTCCCCTCTCCCTGGCTGTGTGCGTCATATCAAATGCTGTAATCTGACAGAATAAGAGGATGTGGGAGCCAAAGACATCAGTAACCATGGCTGGTGTAATATCCTGACAGGGACACACGGCTGTTTCTACACTTCCATGTTGTAAGAATTAGTGTCAGTCAAAGCTAAGTGGCTATTTTAAGATAGATAGAAGAGGATCCAGTCATGTTTTGTCCGACGGGGTTTTCAAAAGGCTCCTGTGATGGCAGCAGAAGCTGGGGATGTTTCCATCTCCTCTGCATGACGAATCCTGGTAGTAACATGTCTAAATATCCATTTTGAAAAGGTTAGTGTGTAATTAACGCTTACTCTCAATGCCAGAGCGCTGGCCACATTCCAGCTGACAATAACAAAAGCTGTTTATCAGCTCTATGGTTCAGTTCTGTCCTCATCTACAGCCAGGTCACATGACCACATGGGGATCAGAGATTTGAGGGCAGGGTCACGGTGGGCGGGGTCATGGGAGGGCGGGGTCACGGGAGGGTGGGGTCATGGGGGGTGGGGTCATGGGGGGGGGATGCCTGGATTCTCATGAAATCATTGTGTTGCAGTCAGTGTTACAAGCAGGTCAGTCTTTATAAAAAGAAGCAACTTGAATACAAACTTTATGAGTTAAATACAGTGAGAACAGTTTGCATGGATCCATCAATCCATTAGCCTGTGTCATTAATGTGATTCCCCCACAGTAACATCATTAATGTGATTCCCCCACAGTAACATCATTAATGTGATTCCCCCACAGTAACATCATTAATGTGATTCCCCCACAGTAACATCATTAATGTGATTCCCCCACAGTAACATCATTAATGTGATTCCCCCACAGTAACATCATTAATGTGATTCCCCCACAGTAACATCATTAATGTGATTGTCTGATTGGAGAGTCTCTCCTGTATGACATGTGTGAGTTAAGATGACAGAACTGACTGAGATCTATCTCCACTGACTGAGATCTCTACTGACTGAGATCTATCTCCACTGACTGAGATCTCCACTGACTGAGATCTCTACTGACTGAGATCTATCTCCACTGACTGAGATCTATCTCCACTGACTGAGATCTCCACTGACTGAGATCTCTACTGACTGTGATCTATCTCCACTGACTGAGATCTCTACTGACTGAGATCTATCTCCACTGACTGAGATCTCTACTGACTGAGATCTATCTCCACTGACTGAGATCTCTACTGACTGTGATCTATCTCCACTGACTGAGATCTCTACTGACTGAGATCTATCTCCACTGACTGAGATCTCTACTGACTGAGATCTATCTCCACTGACTGAGATCTCTCTCCACTGACTGAGATCTATCTCCACTGACTGAGATCTCCACTGACTGAGATCTCTACTGACTGTGATCTATCTCCACTGACTGAGATCTCTACTGACTGAGATCTATCTCCACTGACTGAGATCTCTACTGACTGAGATCTATCTCCACTGACTGAGATCTCTACTGACTGAGATCTATCTCCACTGACTGAAATCTCTACTGACTGAAATCTCTACTGACTGAGATCTCTACTGACTGAGATCTATCTCCACTGACTGAGATCTCTACTGACTGAGATCTCTACTGACTGAGATCTCTACTGACTGAGATCCATCTCCACTGACTGAGATCTCCACTGACTGAGATCTCTACTGACTGAGATCTCTACTGACTGAGATCCATCTCCACTGACTGAGATCTCTACTGACTGAGATCTCTACTGACTGAGATCTCTACTGACTGAGATCCATCTCCACTGACTGAGATCCATCTCCACTGACTGTGATCTCTACTGACTGAGATCTCCACTGACTGAGATCCATCTCTACTGACTGAGATCTCTACTGACTGAGATCTCTACTGACTGAGATCTCCACTGACTGAGATCTATCTCCACTGACTGTGATCTCTACTGACTGAGATCTATCTCCACTGACTGTGATCTCTACTGACTGAGATCTATCTCCACTGACTGTGATCTCTACTGACTGAGATCTCCACTGACTGTGATCTCTACTGACTGAGATCTCTACTGACTGAGATCTCTACTGACTGTGATCTCTATTGACTGAGATCTCTACTGACTGTGATCTCTACTGACTGAGATCTCTACTGACTGAGATCTCCACTGACTGTGATCTCTACTGACTGAGATCTCTACTGACTGTGATCTCTCTTCCTGGTCCTGCTGTCAAACCTCCAGCATTAAACAACACACGTTTTCACACTTTGTCAATTATTTTCAAAATAAAGGACTTTTTGTGTCAGCCCCTATAAAACTGAGAAGAGGAATGAGAAAACAAGTGATTTCCTTATTAGGTTTAAGAGTCAAAGGTCTTATTCTGGAGCTGCTGGCTTCAAGAGCCTGGAAGATTAAGACATATATTGGATTCATGATGGAGGGCACAAAGTTCATTTTCAAAATAAAACAGAAATATTATTCATATTCCTTTTAAAATTCAGATTGCCAGCTGACCTGTGACTTGGCAGCAGTGTATTACATTTTGAATGAGCTACCTCGCTGCTGCGGCCAGGCCCCACCCCACTTCCTGCTTATCAGCCAATCCCTGCCTTTCTTTGCTTGGGCAAGGGAATTATGGGATTAGTCATATGTTTGTTTAAGAATGTATAGAAATTTGTCTGAATTTTTTAACAAACACCTTTCACAAATGTTTACATAATTTTCAGTTTTTAAGACAATGTCACAAATATCTATATTTGATCAAGACTGATTTGAAAATTGGTACTGGCAAAAAAAATGCTAAAAAAAAAGACAGTATTTTTCTGCTTGTGAATGTCTCCCAGCAGAGATGGACACATCCACACAGGATCGTCTGATTTTCATATATATTAAAATCCTCTCTGTGGCATATGAATCTGTGCACACTAAGACTGAAGCTTACAGATAGAACTTGTGTCTCTTAGATTCAGATCCTCATTCCTGGTCCACTGACCACACACAGAGGCACAGATGCAGGCTGATAGTCTGACTCTCTCCTCCAAAGCCCACAGCTGACCTGCTCAGGACCAAAGAGACTCTTTGGACTTTGTTCAACCGCAAAAACTTAGGTGTGGTACACACAGGTATAATTAAAAGTTGGTGTTCCTTTGCAAGCACATATATGCGTATACTGGGCCAATAGCTGCAACAACCGAATGCTAATTAAACCATTTCCAGTACTAATATACTAATACTGATATGAGTAGTACACATGAAGAGAAATTTCATTCCAGGTTTCTAGTTAACAACAGTTCTGATGTTGTTCTGCTTTGATGTTGAAGAAATAAATCCTTAGGAGAGTCTAATCAGTCACTATCTCCATCATCGCCACAGATTTATGTTGTACAGCTCAGTAAAACCACAACTTCTGAAGAGGAAGGGTAGTTCTTCATCACTCATGTTACGGTGCTTGTCAATGTACCCGAGCATCGAGGAGCCTTTGACGCGTGTCGCCGCCCGCGAAGGGCATTGTGGGAAAGTGAACAGAACGTTTCGAGTTGAACTTTTCTCAACATTATGCTAATGAGGAGCATTAAACTCTGGCATTGGCCAATCAAGTTGGTTTCTTGTTTCTTTTAACGTAGCAACCGTTGGCCAGGGTAAAAAATTTTTGTTTTTCCAATTCAAGATGGAGGAGAAAGTCAACAGTCTGCACACTCCTGCACCCCCCTCCTCCCCCCTCCACTCCCCCCTGTTCTCTCTCCACTCCCCCCTGTTCTCCCTCCACTCCCCCCTGTTCTCCCTCCACTCCCCCCTGTTCTCCCTCCACTCCCCCCTGTTCTCCCTCCACTCCCCCCTGTTCTCTCTCCACTCCCCCCTGTTCTCTCTCCACTCCCCCCTGTTCTCTCTCCACTCCCCCTGTTCTCCCTCCACTCCCCCCTGTTCTCCCTCCACTCCCCCCTGTTCTCTCTCCACTCCCCCCTGTTCTCCCTCCACTCCCCCCTGTTCTCTCTCCACTCCCCCCTGTTCTCTCTCCACTCCCCCCTGTTCTCTCTCCACTCCCCCCTGTTCTCTCTCCACTCCCCCCTGTTCTCTCTCCCCTCCCCCTGTTCTCTCTCCACTCCCCCCTGTTCTCTCTCCACTCCCCCCTGTTCTCTCTCCACTCCCCCCTGTTCTCTCTCCCCTCCCCCTGTTCTCTCTCTCCCCCTGTTCTCCCTCCACTCCCCCCTGTTCTCTCTCCCCCCTGTTCTCTCTCCCCCCTGTTCTCTCTCCACTCCCCCCTGTTCTCTCTCCCCCCTGTTCTCTCTCCCCTCCCCCTGTTCTCTCTCCCCTCCCCCTGTTCTCTCTCTCCCCCCTGTTCTCTCTCCACTCCCCCCTGTTCTCTCTCCCCCCTGTTCTCTCTCCACTCCCCCCTGTTCTCTCTCCCCTCCCCCCTGTTCTCTCTCCACTCCCCCCTGTTCTCTCTCCCCTCCCCCCTGTTCTCTCTCCACTCCCCCCTGTTCTCTCTCCACTCCCCCCTGTTCTCTCTCCCCTCCCCCCTGTTCTCTCTCCCCCCTGTTCTCTCTCCCCTCCCCCATATTCCCGCACCAGTGCCTGCCTCATCACTCCACACAAAACAGCCCAGCCTTAATTGGTCTGTGCCCACCAACATGATAGTAATGAAAAAACCAGCACATAATTCTTAGTTTGTTGGCTGGCAGAGCCTAATTTACAAAAGTGGAGGTTGGTGATAAGCAGAGGCTGCAGGTCTGTGGAGCTGCTCTACACAATGAATCACCACCCTGCCAAGGTTGAGCAGAGTATAATTGAGTCCAACATCTCTGAGCACTTTCACCATAATTAATGATAATCTGTAACAGAGAAATCTCAGATTCCAGTTCACAGAACTGTTTAATTAGGCTCTGTAATGAAAGCACAAGCACTACAAGAGCACGGCCAGCCTGGTGATTAATGATTTGTGCTGAACACAAAAGTGCTGCACCGTTAACTCCAGAGGCAGGGAATCACACAGAGCACAGTGTCACCTGCAGCACAGTCTCATCTGCAGCACAGTGTCACCTGCAGCACAGTGTCACCTGCAGCACAGTCTCATCTGCAGCACAGTGTCACCTGCAGCACAGTGTCACCTGCAGCACAGTGTCACCTGCAGCACACTGTCACCTGCAGCACAGTGTCATCTGCAGCACAGTGTCACCTGCAGCACAGTCTCATCTGCAGCACAGTGTCACCTGCAGCACAGTCTCACCTGCAGCACAGTGTCACCTGCAGCACAGTGTCATCTGCAGCACAGTGTCACCTGTAGCACAGTGTCACCTGTAGCACAGTGTCACCTGCAGCACAGTCTCATCTGCAGCACAGTGTCACCTGCAGCACAGTGTCACCTGTAGCACAGTGTCACCTGCAGCACAGTGTCACCTGCAGCACAGTCTCATCTGCAGCACAGTGTCACCTGCAGCACAGTGTCATCTGCAGCACAGTGTCACCTGTAGCACAGTGTCACCTGCAGCACAGTCTCATCTGCAGCACAGTCTCATCTGCAGCACAGTGTCACCTGCAGCACAGTGTCACCTGTAGCACAGTGTCACCTGCAGCACAGTCTCACCTGCAGCACAGTGTCACCTGCAGCACAGTGTCATCTGCAGCACAGTGTCACCTGTAGCACAGTCTCATCTGCAGCACAGTCTCATCTGCAGCACAGTGTCACCTGCAGCACAGTGTCACCTGCAGCACAGTGTCACCTGTAGCACAGTGTCACCTGCAGCACAGTCTCACCTGCAGCACAGTGTCACCTGCAGCACAGTGTCATCTGCAGCAGAGTGTCACCTGCAGCACAGTGTCACCTGTAGCACAGTGTCACCTGCAGCACAGTCTCACCTGCAGCACAGTCTCACCTGCAGCACAGTGTCACCTGCAGCACAGTGTCACCTGCAGCACAGTGTCACCTGCAGCACAGTGTCACCTGCAGCACAGTCTCACCTGCAGCACAGTGTCACCTGCAGCACAGTGTCACCTGCAGCACAGTGTCACCTGTAGCACAGTGTCATCTGTAGCATTTGAGCAAATTGCCAAAGGTTTGACGTGTGCAAACAGTCAGTACTGTACCTGTCTCCAGTCAGTACACCTGTCTACAGTTAGTACAGTCAGTACACCTGTCTACAGTCAGTACACCTGTCTACAGTCAGTACAGTCAGTACACCTGTCTACAGTCAGTACAGTCAGTACACCTGTCTACAGTCAGTACACCTGTCTACAGTCAGTACACCTGTCTACAGTCAGTACAGTCAGTACACCTGTCTCCAGTCAGTACAGTCAGTACACCTGTCTACAGTCAGTACAGTCAGTACACCTGTCTACAGTCAGTACAGTCAGTACACCTGTCTATAGTCAGTACACCTGTCTCCAGTTTGCAAAACAGCTTTTTGCTCATGGCTTGTTGATCAAAACTGATGAGTCAATTCCTACTTACGTAAGCTGTTAAACTCAATATACACACATAGGTCCCATAAATATCTGACATTTACATTGTTCATACAGTCTGCTAGATGGTTAATGACCTCTAATTGTAATCAACCATTTGTGGTAACATATTTTTTATATACATAAAACCTTAGACAATTGTCCACACTTGACTGTCAGTGAAACAATAACTGAACTTTTTGAGGTGTGTGGCTCACATGATGAAATATTACTGACATAAAAAGGGTTTTGGAGGCTTTTGAAGCATGAATGAAATGTTTTGGGTTAGTAACTGCATTTTGCAGACCTGCAATAAAGTGATATTTTCAGTCCCAGTTTAGAGAGTAATAAGACTGCTTGGAAGCATGTGACAAAGCAGCATCGATTATTTCAACCACAAACCAACAACATCCGAATATTTGTGTTATTTGTGACACGGGGATAAAAGCATCTGTTAGCTGAGTTCACCCATGTATGTTAACAACAGCTGCATTGATCAAATGTAACTATTCAGTTTAACACAGTGTGCAAGCAGTGACATCTTTCACATGTCTAAAGGATGATTAGCATAATAATGGGACTGGAAAAGCGATGATATTTCTAAAACCATAGGTTCATCTTGCCTCATGAAATGTCTCAAATGAATCTGGAAAGTGTGTGAAGCAAAACATCAGGGAAATTAGCTTGATTGTGGAGCTGGAAGTCAAATGAAAATGTGTTGAGAAAAGCAGCAGATTGAAGCCAGGCTGTTTCTGTATCACCCCAGCAAAACAGTGTTTCTGCTCCTGTGTATTGTTCATGTTTGCTTACGTGTGACATATTCAGTAAATCATTACAGTCAACATTCCTGATGGACCTCTCAGGGAACGATTGCTTTGTCACTGTGCAGTAATATCTTCACCCTGAACCATTCAGTCAGCTCATAAAAAGGAACACAAGTATTGAAGTCTTTTACTTAAAAGTCTGGATTGCATTATTGAATGAAATGCTTCAGCAGGCCTCCGTGCCTGGGAGGCATGGTCCTGGCATGGCCCTGCTTATTGTCAGGGCAGCCTAGCGCCTCCAGAACCCTGAAGCAGGACGGAGCTGGATTGTAGGTGCAAGGCTGGCTCCATCCTCTCCAAATGGAGCTCGTGAAATGCACAATAAGACTGTCATACTATTACTGAAACCAAATAAGATGTTGGTTTTGGTGTGAAATTGATTTTTCAAGAAAAAAAGCTATTAGTCACTCTCTGTAGGTTTGTTGAGTTCAATGTTTTCATGTGATGTGAGCTGCTACTGAAACCCTTCCAGCAGTTACTGTACTGTGATGCTTTACCCTCAACCATGACTTGTGACAATACAACTACTGTGTTCAAACATTTGCAAGGATACTCAGACAGTCTCCTGAAGCACTTATACTGTGATCTCATACTGTGACCGTGTGTCTCTATCTGGTCAATCCAGAAAAGAAGAAACAGCAGTGGGAAGAGAGAGAGAGAGGAGAGATAGAGAGAGAGAGAGAGAGAGAGAGAGAGAGAGAGAGAGAGAGGGGAGAGATAGAGAGAGAGGGAGAGAGAGAGACAGAGGGAGAGAGAGAGAAGGATAGAGAGAGGGAGAGAGAGAGACAGAGAGAGAGAGAGATAGAGAGAGGGAGATAGAGAGAGAGACAGAGAGAGAGAGAGAGAGAGAGAGATAGAGAGAGAAAGAGAGAGAGGGAGAGAGAAAGAGAGGGAGAGAGAAAGAGAGGGAGAGAGAGAGTTCATGTGTTCATGAAGAAATGAATGTAACCAAGCACCTCTCTGTTCTAAGATCTTGTTTAGTTCTTTAATTCTCGTGTGTCTGACCTGCATCAGGCCGTCGCTGCACATGGAAGAAATGAGAAAACCCTCTCAGTCACAGCAGCTTCCTGCAGCTCTACAGCATCTGTCATTGCCAAAACAGCAGAGTTTAATTAAGTGTTGTGAGCAGCATAGTGAGAAACACACTTTAAATTAAACCTCTGAACATGCTGCTACTGGTGCTTTACCTTCTCAACAATCAGCAGGGTGTTCGGCATAAATTTCTCTGTCTCAAGGGGGAAGGAGCCTTGCTGCACCTCCAGCCATTCATAAACGCCTGGTCTCTCTGAGAAGTGCCTTTTATTACTGCACATTTCATTATTCCCAGTTTAGAAACCAGCAGCAGATGAATGTGATAATTAATGTCCCCTCTCAACTAAACATTTTATTTACTCTTGATGAATTAATGGTTGTTATCCAGGATGAAATAAATAAAAGCAGTCCTGCTGTGTGTGTGTGTGTGTGTGTGTGTGTGTGTGTGTGTGTGTGTGTGTGTGTCAGAGCGTCTGTAGGGCAGAACAGAATTACATGGCAAATCATCTTCTGAAGCGTCAAGCAACTGTTGGTGCAAGAGACGGAATTAATTCAGTCCCCTCTGTGGTAATGGATTGTTGGAAGTTGGTAAGCATTTTGATAGCGAGATGCATTTGTATGTATGTCCTTTAGAAGAGCTCATCAGCCAATAGTGGCTCGTGTTCAGTCAGCCAATAGTGACTCACATTCAGTCAGCCAATAGTGACTCACATTCAGTCAGCCAATAGTGACTCACAATCAGTCAGCCAATAGTGACTCATATTCAGTCAGCCAATAGTGACTCACATTCAGTCAGCCAATAGTGACTCCTGTTCCATCAGCCAACATCCTGCTTCTCTCCACCCTCTTCTGGGAGGTTTGACTCAACAACACTTGGCTCTTGTCTGGACCAAGTGTCCTTCCAAGTGGACCATGTGTGACTGTATCAGCTTCTTATCCTGGCACATGCAGCTGCTGTCAGGATGAACTCCATCTGTGGCTGTTGTGGTTTTCAGGTCATTGAATGAAGTGAACTCTGTCACTCAGAATGGATTGAAACCAGAAGCTCTCTATACTCCAGACCTCCAGGTCAACCCTATTGATCTGCACAGGGTTACACTTGTGGCTCTGTGGATCTATTGCCCTGCTGGTGTTGCAGTTTACCACATATACAGCATGTGTTCATTAACAGAGATGTAAATGTGAAGTATACCAGGGCCAGGAGGACAGAGGGCTGAAGGCTGGCAGCAGCAGCTAGCACAAGCACCAGCAATGAAGGAACATTATCAGCTTCCTAGAAGAAGATGGGAGGCAGGTTACACTACCTCCCACCCACCCCTACACCTCCCTCCCACCCCTACACCTCTCACCCACCCCTACACCTCCCTCCCACCCCTACACCTCCCTCCCTCCCACCCCTACACCTCCCTCCCACCCCTACACCTCCCTCCCACCCCTACACCTCCCACCCACCCCTACACCTCCCACCCACCCCTACACCTCCCTCCCTCCCACCCCTACACCTCCCTCCCACCCCTACACCTCCCACCCACCCCTACACCTCCCACCCACCCCTACACCTCCCTCCCACCCCTACACCTCCCTCCCACCCCTACACCTCCCTCCCACCCCTACACCTCCCACCCACCCCTACACCTCCCTCCCACCCCTACACCTCTCACCCACCCCTACACCTCCCACCCGCCCCCACACCTCCCTCCCACCCCTACACCTCTCACCCACCCCTACACCTCCCACCCGCCCCCACACCTCCCTCCCACCCCCACACCTCCCTCCCACCCCTACACCTCTCACCCACCCCTACACCTCCCACCCGCCCCCACACCTCCCTCCCACCCCTACACCTCCCTCCCACCCCTACACCTCCCTCCCACCCCTACACCTCCCCCCCACCCCTACACCTCCCTCCCACCCCTACACCTCCCTCCCACCCCTACACCTCCCACCCACCCCTACACCTCCCTCCCACCCCTACACCTCCCTCCCACCCCTACACCTCCCTCCCGCCCCTACACCTCCCACCCACCCCTACACCTCCCTCCCACCCCTACACCTCCCACCCACCCCTACACCTCCCACCCCTACACCTCCCTCCCGCCCCTACACCTCCCTCCCACCCCTACACCTCCCACCCCTACACCTCCCTCCCACCCCTACACCTCTCACCCACCCCTACACCTCCCACCCACCACTACACCTCCCTCCCACCCCTACACCTCCCTCCCACCCCTACACCTCCCACCCACCCCTACACCTCCCTCCCACCCCTACACCTCCCACCCACCCCTACACCTCCCTCCCACCCCTACACCTCCCACCCACCCCTACACCTCCCACCCACCCCTACACCTCCCTCCCGCCCCTACACCTCCCTCCCGCCCCTACACCTCCCACCCACCCCTACACCTCCCTCCCGCCCCTACACCTCCCTCCCGCCCCTACACCTCCCACCCACCCCTACACCTCCCTCCCACCCCTACACCTCCCACCCGCCCCTACACCTCCCTCCCGCCCCTACACCTCCCTCCCGCCCCTACACCTCCCTCCCGCCCCTACACCTCCCTCCCACCCCTACACCTCCCACCCCTACACCTCCCTCCCACCCCTACACCTCTCACCCACCCCTACACCTCCCACCCACCCCTACACCTCCCTCCCACCCCTACACCTCCCTCCCACCCCTACACCTCCCACCCACCCCTACACCTCCCTCCCACCCCTACACCTCCCACCCACCCCTACACCTCCCTCCCACCCCTACACCTCCCACCCACCCCTACACCTCCCTCCCACCCCTACACCTCCCACCCAACCCTACACCTCCCTCCCACCCCTACACCTCCCTCCCACCCCTACACCCCCTCCCTTTCCCTCTCTCCTCCTCCTCCCCCTCCCCTCTCCTTGTATAAATCCCTCTTCTCCTTCCCCTCACCTTCTCCTCCCCTCCCCTTCCTCCCTCTGTCCTCCTTCTCCCCCTCCCCCCTCCTTGTATAGATCCCTCTCCTCCATGTGAGTGATAAGACAGCTGTAACAAGTCCCAGGTTTATTAAGGAGCTCCCAGCTCCTGGACCCATCTCTGTTCTCCCTCCACACTGTGTCACTTCCCTGGCGTCCCTCAGCCAACAGGTGTAAGTAGGCAGAGCTTCCTGTAGCAGCGTCCTCAGTGTTCTGGAGCAGCTCTGACAGGCTTCAGAAGCACAGTGTTCCTTCCTGTACCAGGCAGTGTCCTCAGTGGTAAATTGGTTGATGCGTCCCTAAAGTGAACAACCTGGATGAAAGCCTGACAGACATTCTCCACATAACTTGTAAGTCTTCGTACACATGACTGTGAGATGAGAGCAGCTCACTAATGAACTGTAAGCAGGGCTAGCCTGATGTTCCTGAGCCTGGCCTGGTGTTCCTGATCCTGATCCTGGTGTTCCTGATACTGATCCTGGTGTTCCTGATACTGATCCTGGTGTTCCTGATCCTGACATGATGTTCCTGATACTGATCCTGGTGTTCCTGATCCTGATGTTCCTGATCCTGATCCTGGTGTTCCTGATCCTGATCCTGATGTTCCTGATCCTGATCTTGGTGTTCCTGATCCTGATCCTGGTGATCCTGATCCTGGTGTTCCTGATCCTGGTGATCCTGATCCTGGTGTTCCTGATCCTGATCCTGATGTTCTTGATCCTGATGTTCCTGATCCTGGCCTGGTGTTCCTGATCCTGATCCTGATGTTCCTGATCCTGATCTTGGTGTTCCTGATCCTGATCCTGGTGATCCTGATCCTGGTGTTCCTGATCCTGATCCTGGTGATCCTGATCCTGGTGTTCCTGATCCTGACATGATGTTCCTAATCCTGATCCTGGTGTTCCTGATCCTGATCCTGATGTTCCTGATCCTGATCCTGGTGTTCCTGATCCTGGTGTTCCTGATCCTGATCCTGATGTTCCTGATCCTGATCTTGGTGTTCCTGATCCTGATCCTGGTGATCCTGATCCTGGTGTTCCTGATCCTGATCCTGGTGATCCTGATCCTGGTGTTCCTGAACCTGACATGATGTTCCTAATCCTGATCCTGGTGTTCCTGATCCTGATCCTGATGTTCCTGATCCTGATCCTGGTGTTCCTGATCCTGACATGATGTTCCTGATCCTGATCCTGGTGTTCCTGATCCTGATCC
This sequence comes from Neosalanx taihuensis, assembly GCA_030340665.1. NCBI lineage: Eukaryota > Metazoa > Chordata > Actinopteri > Osmeriformes > Salangidae > Neosalanx > Neosalanx taihuensis. The sequence goes on from CM059291.1 coordinate 349,421, forward strand.
TGATGTTCCTGATCCTGGCCTGGTGTTCCTGATCCTGATGTTCCTGATCCTGATCCTGATGTTCCTGATCCTGTTCCTGGTGTTCCTGATCCTGGTGTTTCTGATCCTGATCCTGGTGTTCCTGATCCTGGTGTTCCTGATCCTGATCCTGGTGTTCCTGATCCTGGTGTTCCTGATCCTGATCCTGGTGTTCCTGATCCTGGTGTTCCTGATCCTGGTGTTCTTGATCCTGGTGTTCCTGATCCTGGCCTGGTGTTCCTGATCCTGGTGTTCCTGATCCTGGCCTGGTGTTCCTGATCCTGGTGTTCCTGATCCTGATCCTGGTGTTCCTGATCCTGGTGTTCCTGATCCTGGTGTTCTTGATCCTGGTGTTCCTGATCCTGGCCTGGTGTTCCTGATCCTGGTGTTCCTGATCCTGGTGTTCCTGATCCTGATCCTGATGTTCCTGATCCTGGTGTTCCTGATCCTGGCTTGGTGTTCCTGATCCTGGTGTTCCTGATCCTGATCCTGGTGTTCCTGATCCTGGTGTTCCTGATCCTGGTGTTCCTGATCCTGGCTTGGTGTTCCTGATCCTGGTGTTCCTGATCCTGATCCTGGTGTTCCTGATCCTGGTGTTCCTGATCCTGGCCTGGTGTTCCTGATCCTGGTGTTCCTGATCCTGGTGTTTCTGATCCTGGTGTTCCTGATCCTGGTGTTCCTGATCCTGATGTTCCTGATCCTGGCCTGGTGTTCCTGATCCTGGTGTTCCTGATTCTGATGTTCCTGATCCTGGCCTGGTGTTCCTGATCCTGGTGTTCCTGATCCTGGCCTGGTATTCCTGATCCTGGTGTTCCTGATCCTGGTGTTCCTGATCCTGGCCTGGTGTTCCTGATCCTGGTGTTCCTGATCCTGGTGTTCCTGATCCTGGTGTTCCTGATCCTGGTGTTCCTGATTCTGATGTTCCTGATCCTGGCCTGGTGTTCCTGATCCTGGTGTTCCTGATCCTGGCCTGGTATTCCTGATCCTGGTGTTCCTGATCCTGGTGTTCCTGATCCTGGCCTGGTGTTCCTGATCCTGGTGTTCCTGATCCTGGTGTTCCTGATCCTGGTGTTCCTGATCCTGGTGTTCCTGATTCTGATGTTCCTGATCCTGGCCTGGTGTTCCTGATCCTGGTGTTCCTGATCCTGGCCTGGTATTCCTGATCCTGGTGTTCCTGATCCTGGTGTTCCTGATCCTGGCCTGGTATTCCTGATCCTGGTGTTCCTGATCCTGGCCTGCTGCTCCTGAGGGAACATCCAGAGGCCTAGCAGGGTAGAATCAGTTTGATCGTGGATCATTTCAGTTGACTCTTCTGGGCTTCCTCCTCCCTATGCTTAGTGATGGATCTTTGTTTAGACACTACTTGTTAATGTAGACTATTAGCTCTGTATTTAAAAATGATAATGTAATTGATTCACAAATTGATTTATTGATGTTAATTCAAGTGTTTTGCGTATTAATCATACTAAAGAAATTAATTTTGTATATTTTATGAGCTGTTGTGTGATCAACTAATGATATGAATTAATCAACTTTAATAAGAATTCAAACACTATTGTTCGGCTAATTTGTCACTTTGTAAGAGAGGGTGAGAATGGGTGTGTTGATTTATACTGCAGAGCTGCAGACGTTTCATCCACAGCACAGCTGGGCAGAGTAGCATCTCCAGAGATGTTCTCACTCATGGAGGCTTGTCTGATAAACTAAATATATATTTTTTTGTTCACAATTTGGATTATGACACGGTCCTCATCATTGTGAATTCTGGTGTAAAAGCAAATTATAATTTTGTAGTGATATAGATTTCTGACAACCATTTCCACCACTTCTAGCTCTGACCCCGTCTGTGTGAAGCCACCTGTTCTCTGTCCTTGTCTATATTCTCAACAGAAACTCTTTGTATTTACGGCTCATGCTTGGCTTTGAGTAAACACAGCAATTGTTTTGCCCTCCAGAGAGCCAGTTAAGTAGTTCATTAGTGGCTCATCTCATGTCTTTAAAGTATTGATTCTTTCAGTCAATGTAAAAATAACAACCAGGTTATAAGCTAGTTGTCCGTAGCAATGGCCAACATAAATTATTTAAAAAGGGCAGATTCTCCTCGGCCATGGAGCCATCAATCATAAGATCTGGCCGTGACAAAAAGCAGCCGCTTCAGAGAGTCGATCTGGCCAGCGAACAATTCTATCAGGCAGGTGAGAGAGTGTGAGGTGTGTGTGTGACCTGGTGTCAGTCAGGAGGCTGCCTGGGTCTTTGAAGGGTGAGGTCCTCGGCTCAGGATGGGGATGGGATGGTTAAATGGATTCTCTGTTTGCCCCTGGCCTCCCTCCGAGCAGACACACTTCAATTTGGCTCTCCATAAAAGAAAAGGACTCTCCCAAAGAATGGGATGAATTTTTTATTTGAATGCTTGAACTGAGTCTGGCACTATTGCTATTCATAAATCGAAGGCAGAGATTCTGTTGAACAGTGAACCAGAGAATTGTCTGCATCCAATGAATTTGTATTGTTCCTTGGTCCACAGGGGGGATGATAACATTATCTTAAATTCAACAGACTGATATTTTTTACCTTGCTGCTGTCAAACTGAATTCCTCTTTTTAAAATGAGTGTCAGGGTGTCATGCTATTGTGTACTGGAGCTTTCATATGTTTGTTGAAAGAAAAAAATATTGTGTGAATGTTTGTACTCAATTGTATGTGTCTGTTCCAGCACTCCTGTTGCATGGCCTGTTTAACCAGCCATCCAGCCAGCTGTTCAGCCATATGTTCAGCCAGTCAGCCAGCCAGATGTACAGCCAGCCAGATGTACAGCCAGCCAGATGTTCAGTCAGCAAGATGTCCAGCCAGCCAGCCAGTGTTCATCTACAGGCTGCCAGAGTCCCTGGAGTCCTTAAGGCTCTTGTCTCTATGTTTGTTAGAGATAGTGATAGTCTGTTTTACTCCTTGTCCACGGTTATTAAGTATTTTTTTGTTGCTTCAGGATTAACATGTAGTGCCCTCTAGGTTCTTGTACCTTGAAAGTGTTTTCATCATAACCACACACAAGAGCATCGGAAATGAAGCCTTATGAAAAGCAGCAAATTATTCTTTTAATACTGAGGGAGAGACCGAGAGGAGACTTAAGAGTGGAAGGAGTGTCTTTGAGTTTCAAAACAGCACTTTGATTCATAATTGATTAAATGAAGCCCTCCTACTTCAAAGACAGGAAGAGAAGCTGCTCTTGTGGACAGACAGACAGTCAAACGTTGCTTTGTTATTTCAAATGAACCCAGACCCCTCCCCCCACCAGGGAGAGACACCCGACCCTCCCCCCCTCCCCACCCCCCCACCAGGGAGAGAGACCCAGCCTAACCAACAACCTGCCAACCAGCCAGCCAGCCAGCCGGACAACAAGGTAACCAGGCAGCCAGGCAACCAACCATGCAAGCAACCAGACAACCAGCCGGTAAACAAACCAGCCAGATAAGCAGCCATCCAGCAGCCAGCCTCAGAGCAGGGCTGACTGAGTGATGCCCTGATGACTGAAGGCATGCAGGGATGCTAATGGAACGTCTGAGGTGTAATTGGCACAGAGTAGCAGCCTCCCACCTCCATCCATGTAGTCTATTATCAGTTCCTGCCCGCTGCCATTCAACTCCACACTGGGATCTGAACTCTGCTGAGCTTCCAGGCTAGCTCAGGACTCAGGCTAACAGGCTAACTGGCTGAAGTACAGCCTGGGCAGTTCTGGGATTCAGTTTGACTGGTCATTCATTTGTTGTCACAGTAGAAAGGTGAATGTCACATTTGATCTAATTCAAGTTCACATGTTGGTGGTCTGCCTGGAGTGGGTCTGCTTTATAATAATAAATAAGATAAGATAAGAGGTGGTTTGTCCCACAGACTCCATGTTGTCTCTCAGCCACAGAGCAGATGAATGATCAAACTGCAGCTGAGGAGAGGAGGAGGGAGAACGATAATATATCCATGAACAGTGCTGTGGTCTGGTGCTGTGGTCTGGTGCTGTGGCTGGTGCTGTGGTCTGATGCTGTGGTCTGGTGCTGTGGTCTGGTGCTGTGGTCTGGTGCTGTGGCTGGTGTTGGGGTCTGATGCTGTGTCTGGTGCTGTGGTCTGATGCTGTGGTCTGGTGCTGTGGTTGGTGCTGTGGTCTGGTGCTGTGGTCTGGTGCTGTGGTCTGGTGCTGTGGTCTGGTGCTGTGGTCTGGTGCTGTGGCTGGTGCTGTGGTCTGGTGCTGTGGTCTGGTGCTGTGGTCTGGTGCTGTGGTCTGGTGCTGTGGCTGGTGCTGTGGTCTGATGCTGTGGCTGGTGTGAGAGGGGCTCTGTGGGGGAGCTGGCTGGCTGTGGAGGTGTTGGTGCTATCAGAGGCCCAGGCCACCTAATGCCTGGTGTCAGCCCCACACTGCCCTGAGAGGGGGTCTGTCTGTCTGCTGCTGGGCCCTGGCTCTGACTGGGCCTGCTGGGTAACTCTATGTGATGGCTTCCTGCTGATCTGGCCTCTTGGCTTCCGGCACCAGAGACAAGGACATGGCAGGCAGAGGAAGGAGCCTCGACAGCAGGCTGGACATGTTCCTGGAGAGGCTGGCTTCATCTGGAGATGCTGGATCTCTGTGTTGTTGTATTTTGTGTGTCTGTTTTTTGGTTGTTTTTTCCACATCACTATTTTCGCTGTGCTACTGAACACTGCATGAATGGAGCACAACGTTGCTTTAGGAATCCTTCACTGGAGAGTGTTGTGTTTTAATGTCAGCAGTGTCTGAAATGGAAACCTGCTCAAACCCACATCATCAAAGCTGTTTTCACAGGCATAAATACACTGACCTACTGCGGCATTTCCTCAGAGTCAGAACTGCCTCAACTGCCTCGGCCTCTCCCTCAGCCTCACCCAGACTAACAAGCCTCCAGCCTCCAACCCTCAGCCTCCAGCCCTGAGCCTCCAGCCTGACCAGCCTCCAGGCTGACCAGCCTCTCTGGTCGTCTCTCCTCTCCCACTGTGCAGGACCATGGCTGTGTGAGTGACAGCTACACTGTGAGCTGAGGCCTCTCTGTGGTGCTTCTCTCCATGGGGGGCTGGGGGGCCGGGGGGAGGGGGCTCCACCGGCACGTCCACACGCCTGCGTCCCACCAGGGGGCCCCGGGTCCACTCCTACTGCCCTGGATGACCTCTGACACAGCCGGTTTGCTCTGGGTCGCCGTGAAAAGGCGGTGGTGGGGATTCCTACCCGGCCGAGCAGCAGGGCTGTAATTGATGTGGCAGAGACGTCGTTATTAATCTGCAGCTCTGCCCCCCCCCCCCCCCTCTCTCTAGGGAGCCAGACACTTCCTCAGCACGACCTGCATGCTGCCCACTGCAGCCAGCCCTATCTGCTCCAGCTGTTTGCTGTAAATAGATCTCCCATAGACACCCTGCACATGCAGTTATCTTGGCAAGCACAGTCAGGGTGATTTCCTAATGCCGACGCCAGCGCCCATCTAGAGATACAGAGCTGTGTTGATACGCCTCCGACACAACGGCAGCCTGATTATGTGGGAAATACGAGTTACAGTTGGTTTTCCTATTAGTGTTGGAGGATGCTGCGTATCTTCTGCTGCATATCTCCATCCTCACTGTGCACATGGCCAGTGTAGCACATGGACAGTATAATCACAGCGTGGTATATTGTCTATCTCATATAGCGTCACTAACTGGTGTGAAGTGGAGAGAAGGAGACTGGATGAGGGACCGACCACAGCAGTATACTGGGAGGTGTGTTCAATGACAAACAGTTGGCCAGAGGACAACCCTTTAAAAAAAACAGGGATGTACCTGTTATTATTCATATAATATGGTATATATGGAGTTATTAGCATATTATCAGTGCTGTTTTGCTTGGACATGGCTGCTCTTGTTAACTCTGAATGGGCATGTTCCCAGTACAGGACACCAGGGGCTCTTCTAAGCTCTCTCAACAGAGAAGCAGAGCAATTAAAGCTGCCTGCTGCCAGGGGGGCAGTCTAATGAAAGACATTTGCATTCCTCCCTGAGATGTGAAATGGGGAACAGCTGATTCATGTTTAAAACGGGGGATTAATATCCAATATTTAACGTTTTGATTCGTTTACCTTTGCCATTTTGCACTCAGGGCCGTAGAGGGACTTATAGCCTGGTGGACACAGGAAGAGGAAATGGAGAGGATTCATCCTGGTGGACACAGGAAGAGGAAAAGAAGGGGATGATGGGAAGGTGGCAGAGTCCACATGGATCTACATCAAAGATCCTGAGGTGCATTTCTGAAAAGAGAGCTTCAACCCTGGTCAATTCATTATTTATGCCTGAATATTCCAACATAACTGTTGTGATTATTTCACAAGGGTAAGGTCAATGTGGGGAGAAATGGATTGAAATGGAATAACCCGTCTGTCTCTTTTCAAACAGACTTGTGATCAGGATGCATGTAAATGTGTTAAACAGAAAGCTGCAGAAAGCACACAAGGTTAATCTGCTATGACTGTTGAAATCTCCCTGTTACGCCTCTTGAATAAAGAGTTATGGTGGAATGAACCGTGCAGTTTATCCAAATTATTATTTTTTTCACCCGGAATTCCACCATGAATATGGACAGTTTGTTAGCATACACAATTTCCATGAACAAAAGCAAACAAGGTTTGAAGGTTTCTTCTTAAGTAGATGCAGAGATGCGCTGAGAAGATGTGAGATGAATATTCTAGATGGACAAATGCCTCCTTTTAAAAGAACAGATAGAAAACAGATCCAGTTCACGTCGTAGATTCATCAAATGTGTTTCACAATAAGTGATTCCAACACAAGACTGACAATAAGATGAATAAGATGACAATAAGATGAATTCTAACAGCTTGATGTTTTTTTTTGTTAAAGAATTTCAAAGACTTGAGTGACATGTGAGTTGTATTTTTCTAGTGAATAAAAAGTCTCCTCCATATGGCAGATATTCATCACATCCTCATCCTTGAGTAAACCCACAGACAAACATTGCCAAGCTCTGCTCTGCTCTCACTCTACACAACTAGCTCAGAGGGAGACTGATTCACATGCAGCCTGTTGATTAAACTGAACTATATCATGTGAAATAATATCTTGCATAAACAGATATGAATGATAAACAGAGGATATGAATCTTCTGGGAGTTAAAACTGTTTTTCCTCCCTCCTGATCTGTAGACTGGTGCTATACTTCTGGTTATCACAGCTGCTCTGTAGACTGGTACAGTATTTCTGGTTATCACAGCTGCTTGGTAGACTGGTACAGTATTTCTGGTTATCACAGCTGATCTGTAGACTGGTGCTGTGCTTCTGGACAGGAGTCATGTGGCGCAGTCGGTTAGGTTTTTGGATTAGTAATCAGAAGGTCCCTGGTTCGAACCCTGGCTGTGTCAACATGACGTTGTGTCCTTGGGCAAGGCACTTCACCCTACTTGCCTCAGGGGGGAATGTCCCTGTACTTACTGTAAATCGCTCTGGATTAGAGCGTCTGATAAATAACTAAATGTAAATGATCATTACTGTCCCCGCCTGCATCCATGTCATTTCATTAATTTCAATTAATTCGATTTATTTTTGGTTTACATATTCCAGTTATTTAAATACATAAACACAACATAAACACAATCATAAGCAAAAAAGGAATAGGCAGAAGCCTCTAGCTCATTTAATGCCTTTCCTCGCTCTCTCTTCCACACACGTCTCTACCCATCTCATACCAGCACTGTTCTAACTGACAGACTGATCTGCACAGCTTTGGCTTCATGCTCTTTCTTCATGACCCTCAGAATCCTTTCCTGTTTAAAGACATTTCTATAAAGGTGATTGTGCTGCGTCACTAATTATCAGGCCTGTGATTGGCTAGTTTACGGTCTCCATGACAGCACTGACAAATGCCTGGATTGGCCTGTTCTTAACCCTAACCCTTCTCAGAGGGTGAGGAGCACTCACCCTGTCATCCTGCTGTCTGTGTGTGTGTGAGCGTGTGTGTTAGCACGTGTTTGTGTGAGTGTGTGTGTGTGTGTGTGTGTGTGTTAGCACGTGTGTGTGTGTTGGTGCAAGTGTGTGTGTGTGAGCGTGTGTGAGCGTGTGTGTGCGTGTGTGTGAGAGTGTGTGTATGTTTGTGTGTGTGTGTGTGTGTCGAAGGGCATCAAATGTCTGAAACTATAATGGGTATAAAATGTCAGAGCAAAGTAGTAGTGAGATTGAAAGAGAGGCTATTTTCCTCCATCTTTAACTGATTGTAATCCTTCATCTAAGTGACTTGGGCTTCATCCTGGGGTCAACATAGTTTAGTACAATAAAGATAAAGACCAAGCAAATCCTATTTGGCAGAATGAGCTGAGATGTGACCTAAATGTTCCTGATGATCACGGTTCTTATATGATGAATAATCTGAACATGACAGATTACAAGGGATTTATCATTGTGATAGAATAGCTCAACACAAATACACAGTAAACTTAGTTTCAACTGATGAAACCCCTGAACTGCAATGTTGTCCCAGTTCTGTTCACTGGAGCACATGTGTGATGACACATTAGTGATGAAGAGCATGGTGAGCAGGTCACACCCTGAGGAGGAAACAGAGGAAGTGTTCAAGGCACGATGCCACAGTCCTTCCAGAAAGGTTAGCGGGCAGCTGCCTTGAAATGCTTGAGCGACTCAACGCAGCCATGATGACATTCACTATTCTGTTTATTCTGGTTAAACCCTCTCACACACACCCTTACACACCCTCACACACCCTCACACACACCCTCACACACCCTCACACACACCCTCACACACACCCTCACACACCCTCACACACACCCTCACACACACCCTCACACACACCCTCACACACCCTCACACACACCCTCACACACCCTCACACACACTCTCACACACCCTCACACACACTCTCACACACCCTCACACACACCCTCACACACACTCTCACACACCCTCACACACACCCTCACACACCCTCACACACCCTCACACACCCTCACACACACCCTCACACACCCTCACACACACCCTCACACACACCCTCACACACCCTCACACACACCCTCACACACACCCTCACACACCCTCACACACACCCTCACACACCCTCACACACACTCTCACACACCCTCACACACACCCTCACACACCCTCACACACACCCTCACACACACCCTCACATACCCTCACACACACCCTCACACACACCCTCACACACACCCTCACACACCATCACACACCCTCACACATACACCCACGTTAGTGTGTTAGTTGTGTAAAGTTGAACAGTTGTGTACATCACAGGCTCAGATGCTGCTCATTTCAAACTGCTACAGGTTCTTTTTTAGGAACCCAGCGAGGCGCCGCTGCACTTTAGATTTAGTCTGATCATTTAATGTTCTAGACCGCCTGTATTGACAGCTCACTGTTTAGGACTCAGTAACCCCCCCTCACATGTCTTCACTGGGATAATTCCTCTTCCCTCATGAGCACTTTGTCACAACAGTCGTCACCAAACCAAGCTTCTGAAAGTGACATGTAAATACCAAACCATGGTTTAAGTAATAGCCTGTAAAGGGATGTTTAAGTGGAGTTGTAAGCACCCCCATAATGGCTGTCTGCCTTTTACTGGGCCTCTTCCTCCTCAGCCTGGTGATTATGAGTCACAGGTGTACAGGTCAGACCAGCAGCCTCACTTTCACCTGCCAATCTTACCTCAGCCTCAGGAACTCCAGCAGCAGCTTCTGTCTCTGCCCCCTGCTGTTCTCCAGGTGCTACACACCTGCTACCCCCCCCCCCCCACCCACCCACCCATTTCAGACATCTACTATGAGTTTACGCTAGGATCTGAATGTTGGAGGTGGATTAACGAGGAATGAAGGCTGTAGAAAAGTCAGAATCACCTTAGTGGCCATCAGGTTGACGAACAGAGCAAGATAAAATAACAGATAGTTGTGCTTTTTTGAGGAAGTGAGTCATACTGTATTTTTGCTGGCTGGTGACTGTACATCATAAACAACCTTTTCCTGGCAATAAGAAAAGTGAACATGATGTTTTTTTGTTGTCATTACATGGGGACACTCATGCATGGTTCTTTTTGAATGTGGTATTATGGTGGGGTCAGGGGGTCACAGGCAGGAGGGGGTTGTTCATTTCACAGGGTTAGGGAACTGCACATTCACAGAGAATACAGATCACTTAGCAGCAGACTGAGACACCCTGAAGTTGGACAGTTTTCTCCCCATTTGTTAACCACATCCTTGGATCCAGTGAACCATGAAGACCAGAGAGGTGAACAGCCCTGAAGAAGGCTGAGATCTGGAGCTGCAGCCTCCACTGACTGTGTGTGTGTGTGTGTGTGTGTGTGTGTGTGTGAGGGGGAGGGGGGGTGAGAGTGTGTGCGGTGGGGGGGACCCATGAGAGTGTGAATGTGTGTGAGTGTGTGTCTGGGCGTGAGTGTGTATGTGTGTGCGTGTGTATGTGTGTGTGCATGTTTGTGTGTGTGATCAAAGCTTTGTCTTCTGAACTCTGCCTTTCCCTCTGTCACCAGTCTGTCTGTCTGTCTGTCTGTCTCCAGTCTGTCTGTCTGTCTGTCTGTCTGTCTGTCTGTCTGGCTGGCTGGCTGTCACCAGTCTGTCTGTCTGGCTGTCACCAGTCTGTCTGTCTGGCTGTCACCAGTCTGTCTGTCTGTCTGTCTGTCTGTCTGTCTGGCTGTCACCAGTCTGTCTCCAGTCTGTCTGTCTGTCATCTGTCTGTCTGTCTGTCTGTCTGTCTGTCTCCAGTCTGTCTGTCTGTCTGTCTGTCTTACATCACAGAAATCACAGGGCCGTACTTTACCTCACAAACACCTCTGAGTCACAGTCAACGCTCGCACTCAAGGACGCTTTATAGATGTTGAGGCACAAACACAGCAGAGGAAAAATTGAATCTTGTTTTAGAATGAAAAAAATCCCAGCTTGTTTAGTTTTTGTTCGTTCAAAGGGAATAACACACAAGCCAAGATGATCGTCATTGACTTACGCCGCTGGATAAATTGTTCCCGAAACCACTTATTATTTGCCCAAACTAAAAGGAAGTGAGTGTGTATCACTGACAATCCCATAATCACTCTGCAGCTAAGCTTTTAATTTGATTAAGTGTGTGAAAATAGAGGGCAGACAATCTCTAGGAGGATTACATCACAAACACTGTCTCCTAATTGGTGCTGTAAATTTACATATGGATTTCCATTTAATGTTGAAGCAGCCTTTAATCCAAGCAGCACGCTGTAGACTGCTGCCTGAGAACTCCAGGGTGTTATACATGATGCAGGAAGAATCCAAACGCCTTTTGTCTCCTTTCATACCAAAAAATGGTGGCAATTATTCCAGCTTTCAAACTGCTTGATTTGGAAAAGCGTTTTAGTCACGGTGGACAAAATATCATCTCCATCACCGGCAGGAATTTCAGACGTCTCTTTGAATGTTTGAGAGCTTTGAGCTGGTCTCACGCTGGTTAGATTAACTAAAGACAATCATATTATCTGAACTATTATCCAGCTTCAGCAGCCAGATTCCTCCCCAGTGATGGTCTCTGGATGGTGCTGTACAGAGGAGCATCAAAGAGCCCCTCTCATCTTTGACTTGCTGGTGCTGAAGAGGATCAGTGGTTGTTGACCAGCAGGACTCATTCAGTAAGAGTCTCCTTTACTCAGAGGACATTTGAAAAGTCCTCAACACAACAAAGTTGATCAATATTATAGGAGGAGGATCAATCCTGCAGGGACTCTGGAGTTACACTTCAGGGATCAGATGTAGCAGCAGGTTTTACTGAGGGTTTACTGTCCCGTAAAGTTATTTTTCGTATCTTCTTTCTTTCTCTTCATCCATGATTCCTTCATTGTTTGTTTTCCCAAAGCTTTATTTTCCTTCCATTTTTAATAAGCTGAACCAAATCGTATTCACTTTTTTCAGGCTCTTTCACTCCTTCAGAGAGGAATAAACGCTTTATTTCCATGAAATTCTCAGATGACATAGATCTTTCTCTTGCATAAAAGCATGAACAATGTGCCTAATATCAGCTGCATTCATCTGCTAAGTGGACATTTGCATGTGGCTGAGGGGGGCAGGGAGAGGGTGTGTGTGTGTGTTGGGGGGCTGGGGTGTGTGTTGGGGGGCTGGGGGGTGAGGTGCAGAACCTCCTGGGGTGACAGTGGGGCAGGAGGATGATATGTGACAGCTGTGACAGTACCGGGGTGGGTAGGGGGGGGTAGGGGGGGGGTTGTGGCTGAGAAGGGGTGGGGTGGGTAGAGGGGTTGTATGGAGAGGCGGGGGAGGGGGGAGGGGACTCAGTGCGCCCCCTGATCCAATTAGGGCTCTCGGCCCCCTGTCAGACCCAGCAGCTTGACTCCAGCCACACCAAGGACAGTATTGATCTCTTGTCAGGGAGACCAGTTGCCTTCCTTCACAATCCAGAACCGCTGAACTTTCCACCTCCTCAACACACACACACAGACTCCTCCCTGGCCTCCTCCCTGGCCTCCACCCTGGTCTCCTCCCTGGCCTCCTCCATGGCCTCCACCCTGGCCTCCACCCTGACCTCCACCCAAGCCTCCACCCTGGCCTCTACCCTGACCTCCACCCTAGCCTCCACCCTGGTCTCCCCCTGGCCTCCCCCCTGGCCTCCTCCCTGGCCTCCCCCCATACAGAGAGAGAGAGACAGATCCAGACAGAGAGAGAGAGATTCAGAGAGAGAGAGATACAGAGAGAGAGATACAGAGAGAGAGAGAGAGAGAGATACAGAGAGAGAGATCCACAGAGAGAGAGAGAGAGATACAGAGAGAGAGAGATACAGAGAGAGAGATCCAGACAGAGAGAGAGAGAGATCCAGACAGAGAGCTACCTGTCCAGCTTCCTGGGTCCAGCCTCAAAGGTTCTGTACTTCTGTACTAATGGTCTGATAGGATGCTGCCTCCTCTGGCTTGTATGAAACCGCTTGATTTGAGATGATGAAAAGGCCATTGCAATTAGCAGAGCCCAGGTCTTCCTGCCAGCGCTACGACAGAGCATCTGAACCACTGGCAGCTGCCAATAACCTGGGCCTCCAGAAAACACACAATTAGGGAAGGCCTGTTCCCCATGAGGGAACCAGACCTCCAGACCTTTGCACCAGCAAACCCAGAGAGGAGTGCAGGTCAATAGGCAATAATACAGTGAGGAACAGCCCCTCCTTCTGGAGGTCAAGCCTGTCAGCTCACAGCCCTGTCGTATGTTCAGACCAGGGTGAAGCAGGGAGGACAGTCACCTCATGTTATGGATCAAAGAGATGGCATGTGGGGGGGGGGGGGGGGGGGGGGGGGCATTTTGAAGGGGAGGGACATTTTGAGGGGAGGGCATTTTAGAGGGGCATTTTGCAGTTTGCAGTGGGGAGGCAGTTTGGGGTAGAGGGGGCATTTTGGAGTGGGGGGGGCATTTTAGAGGGACCTTTTGCAGTGGGGGGCATTTTGGAGTGGAGGAATATTGGGGGGGGTGGGGGCATTTTGGAGTGGAGGAATATTGGGGGGGGTGGGGGCTTTTTGGAGTGGAGGAATATTGGGGGGGGTGGGGGCTTTTTGGAGTGGAGGAATATTGGGGGGGGTGGGGGCTTTTTGGAGTGGAGGAATATTGGGGGGGGTGGGGGGGGCATTTTTCGAATCAGCTTTGTGCCACTTGATCACAACAATGACGTCACAACATCAAGTAATATCCAAATCCAAACCCCCATTTCTCTGCTTATGCTAAATGATATGATAGAAAATACACCTTGAACGCTGGCATTTGTTGCAGTATTTTCCAAATGAGTGTGATGAAGCGAAGATCAGTGTTCATGGCACCATGAAATTGGGCACCAAGTGGAAAGAAGCTCACCCTCACATTCATGCTGCTGTACATGTGATGGGTCCAGCAGGCAGAGGGAACATTAGCTTAGCTACTCAGGCAACTATTGAAGACAGAGGAGGAATGAGCCAGAACACATCAACACACAACTAACACACAACCAACACACAACTAACACACAACCAACACACAACCAACACACAACCCAAACACACAACCAACACACAACCAACACACAACCAACACACAACCCAAACACACAACCAACACACAACCAACACACAACCAACACACAACTAACACACAACTAACACACAACCAACACACAACTAACACACAACCAACACACAACCCAAACACACAACCAACACACAACCCAAACACACAACCAACACACAACCAACACACAACCCAAACACACAACCAACACACAACCAACACACAACCCAAACACACAACCAATACACAACCCAAACACACAACCAACACACAACCAACACACAACCCAAACACACAACCCAAACGCACGACCAACACACAACCAACACCAACACACTGTGTGTGTGTCAGCTGTACTACCTCACCTCAACACACACAGACTGGAAAAGGCAGCCTAGGATGGGGCGTCTCACTGTCTTCTGCTCCGGATGAAGATCGAGGATAGAACAGTATTAATGTGATCCATCACCTCTCACCTTAAAGTCAGGTCCTGGACTGAATGAAGTACTGTGCTGTCACTTCTCAATTAGGCTTTTGTTTGAATAAAAAGAAGAGACTTTTATTTTGGAAAAAGGAAGTGGAGACTTATGGCAGGAAGAGGAAGTGCTGAGGACCCTGAGACACAGTGCTGAGACACAGGTAGAGAAAGGCTGTGGAGCACATGGTGTGGCCTGCTGATGGAGAGAAGCAAAGATTACTTTCTGGCCATTTCCAGGGATGCTACTGGTAGGGTAATCATTTGGTTTTGATATAATTGTTTGATAATAATTGTTGTAGGTAAAAGTGCTAAAGTTAATGTATTCCATTTCTAACTGCTGTGTGTTTGGTAATGTAACAGCATATTCGTTTCAGAATGTTATGCTAATAGGTGTGCTTTTGAATAATTTTGCTTAAGGAATGAATGTAAGCTAAAGGAGAACTTTATATTTCTTTGTATATTTGATCAATGGTTAAGTTTAAGTAATTTTTGTATTTTGTGTTTGTTGACTCTCTACTTGTAAAGGTTTTCAACCTAATGGTCTGATAACTTTCAACTGAAATAACTTCTATACCATCTGACTAACTACAAGTAACCTAACTAAAAACAAATCTAACTGAATATGAGAAAATAACTAAATAAAACAAACAGGGAAGATTAAAGAAGAAGCGTTTGAGTTATCCCATTATTACCCTGTTGATGACCAAGGCCTTTTTCAAGTTTGGGCAGAAGTGAATTCTGAAACCTCCTGAAAGTACAGCTCTCACTTTCACTGGAAAGCGGGAACGTCTACATTGAATTATTCAAATTGTGCTTTTTAAGAAAAACCTATCATGTATTCTGGGCCAGTGAGAACTTCTTGACAAATGATGAACCTTCTCATGAAACCATCCAACTGAGATAGTGACGGGACAGAGAGCAGGACTGTTCCTTTGACTCTGCAGAGGAGCGTCTCCAGAATCCACCTGGTTTCATCTCCTCCTGTAATACTGAAACTCAGCAAAGAGAGTATAAATAGTCCTTGTGGTAGTTGTGCACCAGTGGCTTGTGATAGGCTCCTGTGTTACAGCCACACTTCAGCCTAGGCGAGTGTGTTGCTTTTCTGAGCAAAGTAATCACTCATGTAATTAATTTGGTAGAAACTTGTGAACAAAATAACCCAGATCTTTCCTGGAGCAGCAAGTTGCCCCACTGTGATATTTGATTTAATGTATTCCAGAGAGCCAAGATAGGCTGTAGGGGTGCTGACTGTGTGGAGCATAAATCAAGACTACACCCGGGTTTCACAAAATGTGGAGGACTTGGTTCCTCCTGTTTGTCTTATAGATTACAATATGCACACTGTGTCACACACACACACACACACACAGTGTCACTCACACGTCATTTTGTCACACACACAAACACATTGTCACACACACCATTTTCCTTTCTGGCCAGTTGTCGGTGGTCAGTGAATTTACAACAATAAAATATATGATAGAATTCAAATATCATATCTGGTTTCAGGATGAATTGCATGGCTGCAATCTTCCAAACATCAGTTTTTTGGTTCGATGTTTGTTTCTATTCTTTATTCTAAACGTTGTGTTTTAACACAGAGATGCTTCATTTGGAGATAATAGCAAAGGATTGTCAAATAAAAATAATAATGTCATCATATTACAACACACACCATCCTTCTAACCTAATTGAGGTGTGGGAGGTGTGGTGTTGAGGTGTTGAGGTGTTCAGCAGTCAGACACACACCCACACACCCACACACCCACACACCCACACACCCACACACCCACACACCCACAGAACAGCTTCATCCCTTCAGTTAGTCAGCACTTCAATTAGTCAGGTGGCTCAGCGGGTTAAGACGTTGGCCTCATGATTGGAAAGTTGTGAGTTCGAACCCTGGCTGTGGCTATATGATGTTGTGTCCTTGGGCAAGGCACTTCACCCTACTTGCCTCAGGGTGATTGTCCCTGTACTTACTGTAAGTCGCTTTGGATAAAAGCGTCTGCTAAATGAGGTATTATTATCATTAATAATTAAACTGGAACTTTTCTTTCACTTGATACGTTAACTCAAATGTACTATTCGATTGTAATTCCCAGGGACATTCCTAATGGGCTTTTATGTGACGTGAAATAATCTGTCCAGTTTCCTGGTTTGTCCTGCCATGTTTGTTACAGTGGAGAAAACCCTTCTGACTGACTTGTAGCAGAACAAGATGATCATACAGTAGATCCAGCATCTGATCAGTAGATGATCATACAGTAGATCCAGCATCTGATCAGTAGATGATCATACAGTAGATACAGCATCTGATCAGTAGATGATCATACAGTAGATACAGCATCTGATCAGTAGATGATCATACAGTAGATACAGCATCTGATCAGTAGATGATCATACAGTAGATACAGCATCTGATCAGTAGATGATCATACAGTAGATCCAGCATCTGATCAGTAGATGATCATACAGTAGATCCAGCATCTGATCAGTAGATGATCATACAGTAGATACAGCATCTGATCAGTAGATGATCATACAGTAGATCCAGCATCTGATCAGTAGATGATCATACAGTAGATACAGCATCTGATCAGTAGATGATCATACAGTAGATCCAGCATCTGATCAGTAGATGATCATACAGTAGATCCAGCATCTGATCAGTAGATGATCATACAGTAGATCCAGCATCTGATCAGTAGATGATCATACAGTAGATACAGCATCTGATCAGTAGATGATCATACAGTAGATCCAGCATCATCACAGTACATTATGGATCGTGAATCATCACATTCAGTATACAGCTTCAAACATTCATAGGAAACACAGAATACTTTCAAACGTTTCTTGTAACAAAAGCTCAGAGTGGATTTGGTGTTATTTTGGAATGAGGAGGAGTGGAGCAGCATGTCATGATGTCATGGACTGGTGACCCAGGAGTCTGGAGAACAAGTTCATCCTTCCTCTCTCTCCACTTCTGACTTCATTTCTCTACCTCCCGCTGAACACCAATTTAATTGTGCAGATTCCTGTCCCTAAATTAATTTACAATTTAGTCAGAACTACATCATGCATTACACCCAATCAGACAAGCACTGTGGAAGGATAAAAAAAGAAAAGAAAAAAGACAATTAATAATTCATCTCAGATAAGAAAAGATCTACATTTATTCCATCTTCCTGGTTTGCTATAAACTACCTGACAATTGTTCGTTAATGATTCCCAGTAAATTCCTTAAAATGGTAATTTGTCTTCCTGTCACTTCATTTGTGACCTAAAATTCCTCACTAGAGGCATCATCAAATAAATTAATCACTACCCAGGATCCCTTCCTCCCCTGTGCTTCTCTGCCCAGCTCTCTGCTGTTTCTCTTCATTTACATATATTTAATGGCCCAGTTGTGGTTGGTTGTGCCTTGCGACATACACGTCAGCTGGAACCTTCCCTCTGCTTCAGACTTGGTAATTCCCCTGGTTTCCTCTGCTGAAAGTGTGTGTGGAGCTGCGATGTTCAGGTCACACTCAGGTTGATGTTGCAGCAATGAAAGGATGAATCGTCCTCACAACAGGAAGTGAACTGCTGTGAAGCTGATGAACCATCACAGCATTGTCCAGGATATCCTGTCTGTCTGTAGGAAACACAGCACTGACCAGGATATCCTGTCTGTCTGTAGGAAACACAGCACTGACCAGGATATCCTGTCTGTCTGTAGGAAACACAGCACTGACCAGGATATCCTGTCTGTCTGTAGGAAACACAGCACTGTCCAGGATATCCTGTCTGTCTGTAGGAAACACAGCACTGACCAGGATATCTTGTCTGTAGGAAACACAGCATTGTCCAGGATATCCTGTCTGTCTGTAGGAAACACAGCACTGTCCAGGATATCCTGTCTGTCTGTAGGAAACACAGCACTGTCCAGGATATCCTGTCTGTCTGTAGGAAACACAGCATTGTCCAGGATATCCTGTCTGTCTGTAGGAAACACAGCACTGACCAGGACACCCCCCCCCCCCCCCCCCCCCCCCATCATCACAGCCTCATGGTTTACAAGGGGTGTTTTCAGTTCTGGCTTAAAGCTAGTGTTAACAATGCTGCCCCCCCCCCCACACACACACAAACACACACCAACATACACACACACACCAACAGCAACACAGTCTCCAGTGTGAAGTGAAAGCCTTGCAACACACACACACACACACACACACATTTGCATATCACACCATTTATGGAATTCTTCTCACAAAACGACTCCAATTACCTTTTCAGAAATGAAAACATGTCATGTTTGGAGTTCCATCCTCATTAAGAACCTAACACTGGAAAAACATGTGAATGTGCTGGAAGCATTCTCCTCCTCCTCCCCCTCCCACCTCACCCCAACTGCCCAGTTACAACCTCACAGCCCATTTCAAGTAGCATTACCATAATTAAGAATTAACATGCATTAATTGTTGGACTTGCTGCTGCCCAAAAAGCCCCAGCTAATGTGTCACTTAGCGTGCTAAATGCTTTGTCACTTGGGCTTCTGCTCTGGGGAAGTGTCTCCGTGCAGAGAGACGAGGTGTCTGGGAGGCAGGATCACAACACATATTAGAACACAGCAGCTTTCATTGTTAAACTCTTGTGATGTGCAGACACCTCGAAGCACGGAGGGAGCGATCAAGGACGTGAGAGGAGCCACAGAGGAGACTTTAGCAGCAGCAATAAAAGCAGAAGTGTGGAGGCTGAGAGGACAGGAAATGTTAGAAGTGCAGAGTGGCCTAACCTGGCGACTGCCTGGTAATAAAGTCTGGCATTTGTAGGGAGCAGGGATGGAGGGTAGGGAGGGGCCAGGTGGGCAGAGGAGACACTGTCCTCTCTGCTTTGTGATCCAAGTCAGATCACATCAAAGTGAGGCCACAACAGGCTGCAACACGCAGGCTGCATCACGCAGGCTGCAACACGCAGGCTGCATCACGCACGCTGCATCACGCACGCTGCATCACGCAGGCTGCAACACGCAGGCTGCAACACGCAGGCTGCATCACGCAGGCTGCAACACGCAGGCTGCATCACGCAGGCTGCAACACGCAGGCTGCATCACACAGGCTGCAACACATGGCCCCAGGCTCCAGCTTCAGCTGGGTTTGGACCTACAAGGAACCTACACAAGCATTTTACAACAATGTGAACATAGAAAGGTATTTCTGTCACAGTCCACTGAGTTGTACAATAGTGAGGTTGTTATGGAACTGGGAAAAAAAAACTTTGTAGCCTTAGCGTAAAACAGCATTGTGGTCCATCAGCCTCCATCAGAGCCTCCATCAGCCTCATCAGCCTACACCAGCCTCATCAGCCTCCATCAGAGCCTCCGTCAGCCTCCACCCTTCAAAAGCATTACCTGGTTCATCTGACATCTGACTCAGTGTAGCTCCCTGGTTCATCTGACTCAGTGTAGTTTCCTGGTGCATCTGACTCAGTGTAGCTCCCTGGTTCATCTGACTCAGTGTAGCTCCCTGGTTCATCTGACTCAGTGTAGTTTCCTGGTTCATCTGACTCAGTGTAGCTCCCTGGTTCATCTGACTCAGTGTAGTTTCCTGGTTCATCTGACTCAGTGTAGTTTCCTGGTTCATCTGACTCAGTGTAGCTCCCTGGTTCATCTGACTCAGTGTAGTTTCCTGGTGCATCTGACTCAGTGTAGTTTCCTGGTTCATCTGACTCAGTGTAGTTTCCTGGTTCATCTGACTCAGTGTAGCTCCCTGGTTCATCTGACTCAGTGTAGTTTCTTGGTTCATCTGACTCAGTGTAGTTTCCTGGTTCATCTGACTCAGTGTAGCTCCCTGGTTCATCTGACTCAGTGTAGTTTCCTGGTTCATCTGACTCAGTGTAGCTCCCTGGTTCATCTGACTCAGTGTAGTTTCCTGGTTCATCTGACTCAGTGTAGTTTCCTGGTTCATCTGACTCAGTGTAGTTTCCTGGTGCATCTGACTCAGTGTAGTTTCCTGGTGCATCTGACTCAGTGTAGTTTCCTGGTGCATCTGACTCAGTGTAGTTTCCTGGTGCATCTGACTCAGTGTAGTTTCCTGGTTCATCTGACTCAGTGTAGTTTCCTGGTTCATCTGACTCAGTGTAGTTTCCTGGTTCATCTGACTCAGTGTAGCTCCCTGGTTCATCTGACTCAGTGTAGTTTCCTGGTTCATCTGACTCAGTGTAGTTTCCTGGTTCATCTGACTCAGTGTAGCTCCCTGGTTCATCTGACTCAGTGTAGTTTCCTGGTTCATCTGACTCAGTGTAGCTCCCTGGTTCATCTGACTCAGTGTAGTTTCCTGGTGCATCTGACTCAGTGTAGCTCCCTGGTGCATCTGACTCAGTGTAGCTAGTGAACACAGGGTCCATCACTTCCTTTACATCTGCAATAACAAACTTGTGATATTTCATTGTTCCACAAAACAATTTCATGCTTTTCTAATTTAAATATTTACAGAGCCTGTTGTCTTAAAATATTTCTCTATTTCATTTTTTTCCAGTCTTTTCTTGCAACGTAGCAGAGCCTTAAATTAAAGAAAATCCTCAGAGCTTGGAGGTTTTCCACATTAATCTAGATTTAATATTCATTTCAAAAAAATATGTTTTCCTATTAATTAAAAGTAAACCATGTATTGTATGGTACATTATGCCTCTAACGGCCCCCATGTGGAGGATATGAAGAGGAAAGCTAATGGTGTAGACTTTAGCATTTGGTTTGAGCCTGAGTCATTTACATAACTGTAAGGGGATGCCGATGTATGTGCAAATAAGCACAACGCTGTGTCCCGTAACCCCCCCCCCCCCCCCCCCCCCCCCCCCACACACACACACACACACACACACACACCCCTCCAGTTTACACAGGAAGTCAAAGAAAAAATGCTCCCTTCCTCCTGTGAGCCAGATGAGGTAATGAGATTCCTGGCCCCCTCTATTACTGTGAGGATGAGAAATCTGATTATTAAGGAGAGGCATGTGGCAGTAAGAAAAATCTGTTTGTTTTTTTCTTCCATCACCCCCAGAAACAAAGGTGACCCCTGTGCTCTGTTCATTAAATCTTCCTTCCTCTAATTTATCAAGGTAAACTATCACACTGCTGTTTCTGCTGAGCTATCAGAAACAGCAGTGCCTCAAAAAACATGATATCAGTTCTACATACTGAATAAGGCTTAATTCACATCACACCCTCCCTTCAACAGAGCATGCCTTGTGCATATTAGGAGCCTGCATGGTGATATTTCTGCAGAGGAAAGTTCAGGACAGCGTGGATGAAGTGCTTCCTGCTTCATGCAAACAGCTAGTTGGGAGTTCTAATGATCTCAGGAGCAGCAGACCCTGGCAGGTGGACTGAAGCTGGTTTGGATGCAGACTGTTGATACCATCCATGTTGTTACAGATGTTTTTAGGAGGAAGACGTCAGACTGCTGGTCTGTAGAAGCTACATTTTGGATTGCTGAGAGTTTAAGGTTGTTTTCTGGAACAAGCATGTAGAGGACTATCTTAATGTCAGATCAGGGAAGGACATTTTAGTGTCTGTATTCTCCATCATGTCCAACATGAGCTCTGTGTGTTGTTCTAGTTTATTTCGAGGCTCCAGTCAAAACACACCCCAGCACATTTCGGGGGCGTATATATTCACACGTGATCTTTAGACTTCAGTGTTTTTCATTTTCAAAGCTTTTGCCCCTTGGACTAATTGTGACGAAAATCTCTCCTGCCTGTCACCAGTGTCTGGAGATCGTTAATCAGGGCTATTTGGGTCTCTATGGCAATGGAGTGGGTGAGGGGCAAGAGCAGGGGGGGAGGAGCAAGAGCAGGAGGGAGGCTGAAGGGAGGCTGGGGCAGGGGGGAGGCTGAAGGGAGGCTGGGGCTGGGGCAGGGGCAGGGGGAGGCTGAAGGAAGGCTGGGGCTGGGGCAGGGGCAGGGGGACGCTGAAGGGAGGCTGGGGGAGGGAGGAGGCTGAAGGGAGGCTGGGGCTGGGGCAGGGGGGAGGCTGAAGGGAGGCTGGGGGAGGGGGAGGCTGGAGGGAGGCTGGGACTGGGGCTGGGGCAGGGGCAGGGGGGAGGCTGAGGGAAGGCTGGGGCAGGGGGGAGGCTGAGGGGAGGCTGGGGCAGGGGGAGGCTGAAGGGAGGCTGGGGCAGGGGGGAGGCTGAAGGGAGGCTGGGGCAGGGGGGAGGCTGAAGGGAGGCTGGGGCAGGGGGAGGCTGGGGCAGGGGGAGGCTGGGGCAGGGGGAGGCTGAAGGGAGGCTGGGGCAGGGGGAGGCTGAAGGGAGGCTGGGGCTGGGGCAGGGGGAGGCTGAAGGGAGGCTGGGGGAGGGGGGAGGCTGGAGGGAGGCTGGGGCTGGGGCAGGGGGGAGGCTGAAGGGAGGCTGGGGCTGGGGCAGGGGCAGGGGGAGGCTGAAGGGAGGCTGGGGCAGGGGGAGGCTGAAGGGAGGCTGGGGCAGGGGGGAGGCTGAAGGGAGGCTGGGGCAGCCCTAGGGAAATGTGAGAAATGTCCCACACATTGGCCAGATGAGTCAGTGCTGTGTTGCTAACCAGCCCAGATCCTGTGAAGCCACTTCCCAACTCACGTCACACCAGCTCACATCAGTCAGACTAGAGCCATCCTGCCACAGGACAGCAACCAATAGGAGGTCAGGAGCAGAGAGTCTCACCAGCTGCTGGTCTGCTGTGTAACACAGCTGAGGAACCAGGGTGAAGAACCAGGGTGAAGAACCAGGGTGAAGAACCAGGCTGAAGAACCAGGCTGAAGAACCAGGCTGAGGAACCAGGGTGAAGAACCAGGCTGAAGAACCAGGGTGAAGAACCAGGGTGAAGAACCAGGCTGAGGAACCAGGGTGAAGAACCAGGGTGAAGAACCAGGCTGAGGAACCAGGCTGAGGAACCAGGGTGAGGAACCAGGGTGAAGAACCAGGCTGAAGAACCAGGCTGAGGAACCAGGTGAGGAACCAGGGTGAAGAACCAGGGTGAGGAACCAGGCTGAAGAACCAGGCTGAAGAACCAGGCTGAAGAACCAGGCTGAGGAACCACGTTTTTGAAAGATATTCTGACGAAGAGTCTACAGACCCCTGCTACAGCTACAGTCTACAGACCCCTGCTACAGTCTACAGACCCCTGCTACAGCTACAGTCTACAGACCCCTGCTACAGCTACAGACTACAGACCCCTGCTACAGTCTACAGACCCCTGCTACAGCTACATCTACAGACCCCTGCTACAGCTACAGTCTACAGACCCCTGCTACAGCTACAGTCTACAGACCCCTGCTACAGCTACAGTCTACAGACCCCTGCTACAGCTACAGTCTACAGACCCCTGCTACAGCTACAGACTCCTACAGCCTACATCTATCTCAGACTGGGTTTTAGGCTACAAATACACTCCAACTGTAGAAGATGGACTTGTTATAGTTAATCAGGCGTTTATTAAATCAAATCAAATGAAACTTTATTTATATAGCACATTCCCTACCATAAGGCCACATAAGGCGCTTCACAGAAGGGGAAATGGGGGATACCAACTTTTATGTATGACACTTAATTATTATTAGCATTCAATCACTTCCCCAATGATTGTAAAGGTCTCTATTAATAAAAAGAGTCCCATCAGAAGGTGAACCAGCTGGTGAGTGTTGGTACAACAACAAACAGTTCTAACTTTCTGATCAGTTCCAGTGTTGGTCCATTAAGGGCTAATCAGGTTCTCTTTAATCCCGTTGAGAGATCCTTAGGCCCATGGGTTCTGCAGGTGCAGGGTGAGAAATTGGTATTTATTTTTGAACCTGTAATCACACCAGCTACCTACAGTTGTGGTCAAAAGTTTACATACACTAGTGAAGATCATGTATGCCATGGCAATATAGGGTTTTCAATAAACTCTACAACTCTTATTTTTCTGTGATGGAATGATAAGGAGCACATATTTCTTTGTCACAAAAAACATTCATGAAATTTTTTTCTTTTATGAATTTATTATGGGTCTTTTGAAAATGTGACAAAATCTGCTGGGTCAAAAATATACATACAGCAATGTTAATATTTGGTTAAATGTCCCTTGGCCATTTTCACCTCAATTAGGCGCTTTCGGTAGACATCCACAAGCTTCTGGCAAGCTTCTGGTTGAATCTTTGACCACTCCTCCTGACAGAATCGGTGCAGTTCAACTAAATTTGTTGGTTTTCTGAGTCGGACTTGTCTCTTCAGCACAGTCCACATATTCTCTATGGGGTTTAAGTCAGGACTTTGGGAAGGCCACTCTAAGACCTTAATTCTAGCTTGATTTAGCCATTCCTTCACCACTTTTGATGTATGTTTGGGGTCATTGTCCTGTTGGAACACCCAACTACGTCCAAGACCCAACTTTCTGGCTGATGATTTTAGGTTTTCCTGCAGAATTTGGAGGTAGTCTTCCTTCTTCATTATTCCATTTACTTTCTGTAAAGCACCAGTTCCACTGCCAGCAAAACAGGCCCACAGCATAATACTACCACCACCATGTTTGACGGTAGGTATGGTGTTCTTGGGGTGAAAGGCCTCACCTTTTCTCCTCCAAACATATTTCTGGTCATTGTGGCCAAAAAGCTCAATTTTAGTTTCGTCTGACCACAGAACTTTCCTCCAGAAGGCCTTGTCTTTGTCCATGTGATCAGCAGCAAACTTCAGTCGAGCCGTAAGGTGCCGCTTCTGGAGTAATGGCTTCCTTCTTGCACGGCAGCCTCTCAGCCCATGGCGATGTAGAACACGCTTGACTGTGGACACTGACACATGTGTTCCAGCAGCCTCCAACTCATTGCAGACTTGCTTTTTGGTGGTTCTTGGTTGACTCTTGACCAACCTGACCAATTTTCTCTCAGCAGCAAGTGATAGCTTGCGTTTTCTTCCTGATCGTGGCAATGATACAACTGTGCCATGCACTTTATACTTACAAACAATTGTTTGCACAGTTGATCTTGGGACCTGCAACTGCTTTGAAATGGCTCCAAGGGACTTTCCTGACTTGTTCAAGTCAATGATGCGCTTTTTCAGATCCGTGCTGAGCTCCTTAGACTTTCCCACTGTAGTATTTCTGGCTGAGTCTAGTGAATGTGTCAAACAAGCCCTATTTACATGGACTGAAAGAAGTCACCAGCTGGAGTCAATCATAATCACTCGTAAGAAGTTAGGAGGCCATGCCAAAAAGCAAATTGGATTGAAACAACTTTTTCTACATCACCAAATTGGTAATTCAAGGTGCTGTATGTATATTTTTGACCCAGAAGATTTTGACACATTTTCAAAAGACCCATAATAAATTCGTAAAAGGACCATTTTTCATGAATGTTTTCTGTGACAAAGAAATATGTGCTCCTTATCATTCCATCACAGAAAAATAAGAGTTGTAGAGTTTATTGAAAACCCTATATTGCCATGGCATACATGATCTTCACTAGTGTATGTAAACTTTTGACCACAACTGTATCTCTGCAGCTTTTAGTCTCCTGATGGAGGGGGGTACCTCTCACAGCAGGTCCTCTAAGCCCGGCTCGCTGCCCCTCTGAGGGGGCTTACAGCCTGCACGGCCGCTGCCATCCTACCGCAGACAAAGCCGCTGTGTAATTAATACTCACGCTGAAATGCTCCCTGCCTCGCCGCTAAAGCGATTGGAATCATGCACATGAAAAATGGGATCGGAGGGGTTTCTGCATGGTGAAGCTTGTCGTCAAATCGCGTCTGATTGCGAGGAAGGTTCCAAGTGTTTTTTAAATGTCTTTTAAGATCGAGATTAAGACTTTCTTAATGAGGACTTCTTCTACCTTGCATATTAATCTGAACGCCGAGGATTTCTGTGACCTAAAACACAGTGGGGAAACCCCAGAATTCACAGAGTTCATTTTAATCCCAGTGGGCAATTACACTTTCAAATTATATCCCGAAATTAAATCATTTTTACAGTTAATTAATTTAAACCCTGTTTAATGTAGTAATGTGCTTCTTCATTCAAAACTGTTTCTTTGGTCAGATAAATAATGATAAGGATGGTTCTGCTTATTTCTGTTTATTGCGGATAGTGTGTGTGTCTGCCTGCCTGCCTGTATATGTGTGTGTGTGTGTGTGTTGTATTTTTAGATACGACAGACAATCAGACTAATCACAGAATTGCACTGAAATTGTCTGTTCTACACACAACATAAATTAATTTGATTTAAAATAAATGTTTCAGGTTTGTTGTGACCTGAAAAAGATCCTCTTTTTAAAACAAAGATGTAGGTATTTTGTCACATTAAACCAATATCAGCCTCTAGAAATAATACACAGTTTCCAAAGGAAAAACAAGGATTGGCATGTATTTTCATGTTAGAGGTAAAATATTATATGTTGTAATATCAGGTTTACTCAACCAAAAGAATGAGCCCTGTGTATGTTATGATAAATCCTTTACTGTTTGGAGGTTCCAAAATTATTTGCACAAATACTGATTATTCCCACAAATTCATCTTTTTCCAAATATTGTCTTAATTAATGGTGAGTATGGATGGTGGTTTCACATTTTCATAATGAATGTGCATTACTGTAGTATCACTGAGGGCATTTTGACAAATAGGTAGATGGCTGGATGAGAAATAAATATCCATCCCTGGCAGCCAAGGGTTAGATTTGGAATTAATTGAGCAGAATGAATTCTGCAGTAATGGGTACTGACAGGAGACTACAGCCATTTTGATGACCATGATTGATGGTTGATGCCCTCGTGGGCTTGTGACAAATCATACTGTTTCTGGGCCCACTGCAGTTCACCTCCTCATTTTCAGTTAGTAAATATATCAGTGTATAAACCGCTTTTTCAGTGTTTACAATCATGATCCTGGTGGCAGATATACTGTCTCTCATTCCTCTAGATCAGGGGTCGGCAACCCTGGTCCTAGGGAGCCACTGTCCTGAAGATTTTAGATGTTTCCCTGCTTTAGCACACCTGATTCTAATGAAGGGTTGTTAGCATGCTCTGTGGAAGCCTCATAATTACCCTCCATCAGAATCAGGTGTGCTAAAGTTCACAATCGTTGTGTTATGCATTTTTAGTTCTTCCCTAGGCACTTATTGGTTCTCATGATGTATGATTCACGATCTAAAAAAAACGACGGGGTCTATCACGTTGCTATGATCAATGACTGATGCTCTTTGTAAAAGCTCTCTCTTGTAAGTCGCTTTGGATAAAAGCGTCTGCTAAATGAATAAATGTAATGTAACCAGGGTTGCCGACCCCTGCTCTAGATACTGGGTCTGTGAGGTCATCACTAGTGGGAAACTTCAGCATTTCCTGTTTCCTGCGAGCCAGACAGTGAGGTTGTAGAGTGAACCAGAGAGCTGGAAGGATTTAGACACCAAGGCAGGTCTCCTGTATCGGAGAGGAGGAGGGGAGAGGGCAGGGCAGGGCAGGGGAGGAGAGGGGAGGGGAGGCCCCATCCACAGCCTCGGTCTCAGCCCCTGTCTCAGCCCCATCCACAGCCTCAGTCTCAGCCCCAGCCTCAGCCTCAGCCTCCTTCCCCTCATCCAGGCAGTAATGCTCTTCCCTGGCAGTCTGGATGTGGCTGGTCTGCCAGTCCTGGTTGCCTTCATGCAGCCACCTGCAGTCGCACACTCATGTCCTGCTCAGACAAGACAGCTTGTTAGAACTCACTGGAGAGATCTAGAACGTTTAGGATGATGAAGATTCAAGGGTTGAACTTTCATTCACTTCCAGAAACTTGGGAGCTGCTGTGGAACAGGTGTGTTTGATCTGCGATCCTAAGATCTGATCACATCATGAGATGGATCAGCAAGCATGAGAGGAGCTCACATCACAACAAGCAATTTCAAGCATTTTACTGTGATTAAATACGGCTTAAATTGTCCATTCTTTATTTAAAATGTTCTCTCTGATTCTTCCGTGGATTCTTATTGTTCTTATTTCTAATTCTGAAGAGGAAATTCAGAAAGCAGTCAGTACTGGACATGGTCATGTGTCGGATTGTTAGACGGCAGCAGACCCTGTCAGTCAGTCATGGGTGTGTCTTTTGGGGTACTGAACACCATCACAGACTCTGAGCTGTAATGACACCCAGAGGATGTTGGGAGTGTGTGTTCTGTGATCCTGCATGAGAGGTAGAGAGCAGGATAGAGAGTACAGGGGCGCTTCAGGGGGACATGTACAGCGATGACTCATCAATTACTGATGGGGTTTTCCTGTGTTTTGTGTGGTATCTAAAACTGACCTGGTGATGTGGGACGGAAAAAACCTAAGCGAAGTCTCTCTTCCTGTGAAGAATACTGAAAGAAGTGAGTGGGTTATACTCCCCCTGTCCCACCCCCCCATCCCTGCCTCCCTTCCCCCGATCCCTGCCTCCTTTCCCTGCCTCCCTGCCCCCCTTCCCTCAATCCCTGCCTCCTTTCCCTGCCCCCCTTCCTCCCATCCTCCCTTCCCCCATCCCTGCCTCCCTCCCTCCCTCCCTCCCTCCCTCTCTTTCCTCTTTTTTGCTCTCCTCCATAGGGCCAATACAAACAGCATTATTAATGCTCAACAAAACAGCCCTTAATTACTCATGAACCCCTGAACGCTCCCGCCTCACCTCTCCCCACCACCCACCAACACACATTAAACACTCTCTAAAACCTTGCTGTTTTATTCTAGCACACTTAAGCCTTGGCTGGAGAAAAGGGGAGGGCGGAGTTTAAAATAAATAAACGAGGTGGGTGATTTACATATGCAGAGCTGCTGGTATTAGATGTACTGTTCCCCTAGAGGGCTTCTTATTACCTGCGTGTCCTGGAGCCACGGCTGTGAGTCATCCCTGATATAATACAGGCGGCTCCTCCAGGGCCTTCCCCAGTGAGACTCGGTCTGTGTTTCAAACACGCGTGTTCCGTGTAGCTGTGGTGTTCTGAACACACACATACAAAGTGAGGAGTTTTCACACTGCTTGTAGAAAAAAAGAACACATAAATAAACACCGCATATTTTGAAATACTTTATCTATTTATTTCTTCTTCTATTTTTCTCCTTGGTTGTGAAGTAGACCCATCATGTTTCCAGCCCCGTTCTGGAGAGTGTGACAGAGGTTCACCTGCTGTCAGCTGCCTCTTATCTCCACCCAGGAAATTACTACATCTTCAAATATGGCCCAGGATCACTGAGGTGTGATGCAGCGACTCTGGAACAGCTGTGATAAGCGTTAAACGTCTTTGTAGCTGTCGTACCCGGGACATCAAAGAGCAGAGGCTCTTCCAGACGATTCTCTGTTCCCAAACCCTGAAATACCAGGACTTCTGGGTCACGGTGTCACCAAAGCAGTTAATGGGAAAACAGTGATAGAGGAATAACTGTGAGCTGAAGAATTGTACACATGAAGGTTCAAATGACACCCTGGCAAGTTTAACATGATGCATGTATAGTTAAAATGTTCTTTTTAATAATATGGAAACAGTTTGAAACATGTTAATGAGCCTCCCAGAGCAGTTTCGCTCTCCTGAAGACTCACAAACAAACGTCCCCAGAACATGAAAGTGAAACCATCAGTGAGTGACTAGTTCAGGATCAGGGTCCTCGTCCTGACGTCTGCTGTGCATCCAGACATTCATTAATGTGAAGTGTGAAGCTTTCTCCTACCTGAATCACCCTGATCCAGCAGCACAGCCAAACTGCTGAGAACTTGTGTACGACTTGAAACAGCGGCTTCTAATTAATGCTATAGACTCACCCCCCGCCCGAGACAAGGCAGTGATAGATCATTATTTTTTGCAGCAATTTGTTATATTTCTTTGCTATATAATTGGATCAAATTAATTATTATGATGAATGGGTGTAAGGAGTCCTGTGTGTAGCTATTAATACTGCTGATATCAAAAAGACAAACAGAGATGTAAGGAGCGAGACTGAAGGTGTGGATGAGCCCAAACCCACTGCCTCTCTGGACCCACTGCCTCTCTGGACCCACTGCCTCTCTGGACCCACTGCCTCTCTGGGCCCACTGCCTCTCTGGGCCCACTGCCTCTCTGGACCCACTGCCTCTCTGGACCCACTGCCTCTCTGGACCCACTGCCTCTCTGGACCCACTGCCTCTCTGGACCCACTGCCTCTCTGGGCCCACTGCCTCTCTGGGCCCACTGCCTCTCTGGACCCACTGCCTCTCTGGACCCACTGCCTCTCTGGGCCCACTGCCTCTCTGGGCCCACTGCCTCTCTGGGCCCACTGCCTCTCTGGGCCCACTGCCTCTCTGGGCCCACTGCCTCTCTGGACCCACTGCCTCTCTGGACCCACTGCCTCTCTGGGCCCACTGCCTCTCTGGGCCCACTGCCTCTCTGGGCCCACTGCCTCCCTGTGTTCCCCTCCATGTCTTCCCCTCCCTGTGTTCCCCTCCCTGTGTGGATCTAATGTGGAGAACTAAGATGTCTCCTCAGCCAGCAGCAACATGAATGTGTTTTCCTCTGTCTTGGTTTTCCATTGAGCGTCCTGGTTTATCTGTCCCTGTGTAATTAGAGTCGTAGATGTAACCTGGTTTAACATGTGGGACAGTAATGGACTCATTCCAGGCCGGATTCTTTCCAGCCTATCAAATGACTGCATTAACAAACATGACCAGTTTAATATACTATAGTTTTTAAGTTTTACAATGATAGTTTCTTAATGAGGAATTTAACTGTCATCGGATGTCTTAAATCTAAACCCCGCCTGCAATTTAGCCCTCCCCCACCCCTCCCACCCCCCTAAAATACTGTCCAGTTAGAGAGGATGGACAGTAGTCTGTTTGGCGTGCATGGGAATGGCTCATTAAGGGGGCGAGGCGAGCGAGCAGCGTTTGTATACGGCTGCAGTGGTCGGCGTGCAGAATGGATTTGTGGTGTCACTCAGCCCTGGAGACCAACTAATGAGGGAACACAGGCAAGAGCGTCCGAGTGGGACAACTCTACACTCCCATCCATCCAGGAAGGGGGGAGGGGGGGGGAGGGAAGAGAGGAGAGGGGAGGGGAGGGGAGGGGGGGAGGGGAGGAGGGGGGAGGGGAGGAGGGGAGAGGGGAGAGGGGAGGGGAGAAGAGGAGAGGAGATAAGGGGAGGTGATATGAGGGGAGGAGAGAGTAGGGGAGGGAAGGGGAGGGAAGGAGAAGAGAGGAGGGGAGAGGAGAAGGGAGGGGAGGGAAGAGGAGAGGAGAGAAGAGGAGATGAGGTGCCAGATAGAAGGAGGACACATCCCTCATTACGTGATTCAGTCTCAGGAGCTTTCTTTAATATTTTAATAAATAACATCAGCCAAACAAGAAATTAATGAATAGTATCATTAATAATGAGCCCAAGCCTTGTAGTGATGGGACAGATATTAAATTGAACCAGTGAGGAGGGATCTCAGGAGACCAGGGATTTTCCAGCAGCAAACAAGGGCAGTGGATGAGGAGGCTCCTCTGTGCCAACAGCTTTTACAACAGGTTGAAAGTAATAAAGGAGGATTTTCCCCACGATAGAGTTAAGCCCCAGGAAATCTGCTCATGTAGATTGGTGTGAAAGGCACTGCCAAATGTGATCCTTAATTAAACTTTAATCACGATAATGCTGTTTGCGGTAGAAGTAGTTTAAAGAAGGTGTCCCCAGCTCCCTGTCATGAACCAGTGAACCAGTGAACCTTTCTGCTTCATATTGTAGTGGGCATGACCCCTCTTAGACCAGATCTCTTTAGGATGTTGATTTGTTTGCTAAGTTCCGTTCAGCAGTCTGGGATCATCCTCTGCTGTGGATCCACAGCAGTGTGGGATCATCCTCTGCTGAAGCGCTGGGATCCACAGCAGTCTGGGATCATCCTCTGCTGAAGCGCTGGGATCCACAGCAGTGTGGGATCATCCTTTGCTGAAGCGCTGGGATCCACAGCAGTGTGGGATCATCCTCTGCTGAAGCGCTGGGATCCACAGCAGTGTGGGATCATCCTCTGCTGTGGATCCACAGCAGTGTGGGATCATCCTTTGCTGAAGCGCTGGGATCCACAGCAGTGTGGGATCATCCTCTGCTGAAGCGCTGGGATCCACAGCAGTGTGGGATCATCCTCTGCTGAAGCGCTGGGATCCACAGCAGTCTGGGATCATCCTCTGCTGAAGCGTTGGGATCCACAGCAGTGTGGGATCATCCTCTGCTGAAGCGCTGGGATCCACAGCAGTGTGGGATCATCCTCTGCTGAAGCGCTGGGATCCACAGCAGTGTGGGATCATCCTCTGCTGAAGCGCTGGGATCCACAGCTCAGGGTGTTCATCATATTGATATGGTGCCACACTTAAACAAGGCCCTAGGAAGTAGTTAAAAATCTATAGTTCGTTATTCCTGGAAAAGAACATTGTTGTTCGTGAATCTTTTTTTTTTTATAAAGAGTCACTGCTAAAAGAGAGCACTTTTAAAAGTCCCAATCTGCAAAGTTTAAGTTTTCAATGAGGATCTGGTTTTTAGGAATGCTTTTTTAATTTTATTTTAGAGAATTAACAAGTTTGTCATTTTGGAAGGCTTCCATATTGGACCATGTTTTAGAGCGTTCCACAACAGCAATAAAAAAAAAAAATTCACCCAGTTTGAAAAGTAGGCTGCCTCCATCAGATGGAGTCTGCTCCTTCCTCTGTCAGGACAGTGTCACATGGTTCTGTTATATGATCTGAGCGTCCTCATCATAGTTAAGGCAAATATCTTCACATTTTCTGCATAAAACAGTTTTTTATGAAAAGATATCAGAATCAGAAAGGGGTTTTATATGGCCGTGTGTGTTTGCACAGACAAAGAAAGATGTTCAAAGATCAGCAGCTTCACCCTGATAGTTCAGGTTCAGTAACTTCATCTGTGAGACTAGAAGCATGTCTAATCTCAAAGGTACATTAGCAGATTTGTGTGGGATAATTCAAGCCAGTATTCATTGATTCTGTATCTCTGTGTTAGTTGAATATAAAGAAAGGACCGATGTTAAGACTGTGAAGCATCTCTGAATACAGAACAACGTGTCAGTGTTCAAACATTCACTGTTTTATCAAACAACTGTGAACAACTTCAGATGTATAAAGTTAAGTT
The DNA here is from genome assembly GCA_030340665.1 of Neosalanx taihuensis. Classification (NCBI taxonomy): domain Eukaryota; kingdom Metazoa; phylum Chordata; class Actinopteri; order Osmeriformes; family Salangidae; genus Neosalanx; species Neosalanx taihuensis. The sequence continues at coordinate 383,046 of CM059291.1, forward strand.
TTATATTGCATCAAGCAGGATATATATATGTAAAAACTGGATAAAGGCGCTAAACTTGAATGCCAGTTGTTAACTGTCCTTGTGTGTCTTCAGACCATGACCAGCTCATTCCCATACGTCATCAACACCCTGCCTGGTATTCCCTCATGTACACAGGAAAAGCAGGTTTTCTTCATAATAAAAAGTGGATTATAAGAAGAAAGCAGGACCAGCTGTCACTGAGAAACGAGACCATACTGCCCAGGCCTCTGGTGATAAAAACACATTTATAGATTAATGACTAATTACACATTCACACCGCTCTTGATCATCAAGTCACTAACACGTTTGTGAAGAGGGCCGGGTGAAACTACTGTTAAAAAAACAGTTGAAAAAATGCTTTTGAATAATTGAATAATGTTTTATAAGGACATAATAGGCATATTAAATGAACAGAATAAACACACCACCTGTTGATCAAGACTTGTTTGAAGTGTGAATGAGTTATTTAACAGTGTTGGTGAATATTCCACCGTAGTTAAAACAGAAAGCTGGTTTGGTTTAGTGTTAGTGTTGGTCACCATCCTGGCAGTACAGGAGCTGTGAAGGGAAGCTCTCAGTCTGGGTTACCTTCTAATGTTCCCTTCGGACTGTTAACTGCTAATTGGGAACAGCTTAATGGATAAATACTGTGGCTTAATTGAAATGTTCTCGTAAGTATTTTTAGCAGTCTAACTTAACAGTCATGGTGAAATGATGAACACTTTCTCGTCTGCATCACAATGTCTTAGAGTTCACTGTGTGGTTCTGAACTGTGTTTTTTCATGTAATAATGTGTTATTTACCTGAGTTCACCATTAAAAAGTCACAGAACCATCAGCCTAATGAGCTACAACCATCACAGTAGGATGATAGTGACCCGACTCTCTGAGTCTGTGATATTGTGATAGTGACTCTCTGAGTCTGTGATACTGTGATAGTGACTCTCTGAGTCTGTGATACTGTGATAGTGACTCTTTGAGTCTGACACACTAGAGTCTGGTGGTTCTAAAACTAATACTCAGCGAATGCTTTTCTTTTTTCCTGCTTGGTTTCTTGCTGTCTGCATGAGTAATTACCTCCTTGATTTCTGAGATGCAATTGCGTGGCTTCCACATTAGAGCCATGGGAAGATTGATAGAGGCCTCAGTGCTGAAGGATTAGTTTCCTGTTGTAATTTCACAGTGTAGGTCATTCAAACAGACACATTCTAAAAAGTTTAATCTGCCCCTGTGTTATCAGACAGATGAACAGATCAGGTGAACAAAGAAGCGCATCTTTATTCAGGTTTTACTGTGTGTCTCCCATCAGCAGTGTCTGTTTATATATGTCCCTGAATTTCTATGTAAGTGTGCAAGTTTGTGCGTGCAATTGTATGTGTGTGTGTATGTGTGTGAGCGTGTGTGTGTGTGAGTGCGTGTGAGTGTGTGTGAGTGCGTGTGTGTGCGTGTGAGTGTGTGTGTGTGTGTGTGTGTGTGTGTGTGCGTGTGTGTGTGTGTGAGTGTGTGTGAGGTCCTCATTGGTCTGTGTGCTGGGTGAATGTGTCCTGCCGTGGCGCTGAATACTGCAGGTTGAACCCAGACAAAGACAGATGGTGGCTGCAGCCGTCTGCACAGGACTGTGCATCTTTTAATCATAATGGCCAAACAATGAACACTGGGCCCATGGCAATCAGAGAGGTGGGCGTGTCAAGACCCTGCTCTGCTCCCTATAGACCTGCAGCCTCCTAGACTAACCCTGCTCTGCTCCCTATAGACCTGCTCTGCTCCTAGACTAACCCTGCTCTGCTCCCTATAGACCTGCAGCCTCCTAGACTAACCCTGCTCTGCTCCCTATAGACCTGCTCTGCTCCTAGACTAACCCTGCTCTGCTCCCTATAGACCTGCTCTGCTCCTAGACTAACCCTGCTCTGCTCCCTATAGACCTGCAGCCTCCTAGACTAACCCTGCTCTGCTCCCTATAGACCTGCAGCCTCCTAGACTAACCCTGCTCTGCTCCCTATAGACTTACAGCTTCCTAGACTAACCCTGCTCTGCTCCCTATAGACCTACAGCCTCCTAGACTAACCCTGCTCTGCTCCCTATAGACCTGCAGCCTCCTAGACTAACCCTGCTCTGCTCCCTACAGACCTGCAGCCTCCTAGACTAACCCTGCTCCCTATAGACCTGCTCTGCTCCTAGACTAACCCTGCTCTGCTCCCTATAGACCTGCTCTGCTCCTAGACTAACCCTGCTCTGCTCCCTATAGACCTGCAGCCTCCTAGACTAACCCTGCTCTGCTCCCTATAGACCTGCAGCCTCCTAGACTAACCCTGCTCTGCTCCCTATAGACCTACAGCCTCCTAGACTAACCCTGCTCTGCTCCCTACAGACCTGCAGCCTCCTAGACTAACCCTGCTCTGCTCCCTATAGACCTGCAGCCTCCTAGACTAACCCTGCTCTGCTCCCTATAGACCTGCAGCCTCCTAGACTAACCCTGCTCTGCTCCCTATAGACCTGCTCTGCTCCTAGACTAACCCTGCTCTGCTCCCTATAGACCTGCTCTGCTCCTAGACTAACCCTGCTCTGCTCCCTATAGACCTGCTCTGCTCCTAGACTAACCCTGCTCTGCTCCCTATAGACCTGCAGCCTCCTAGACTAACCCTGCTCTGCTCCCTATAGACCTGCAGCCTCCTAGACTAACCCTGCTCTGCTCCCTATAGACCTGCAGCCTCCTAGACTAACCCTGCTCCCTATAGACCTGCAGCCTCCTAGACTAACCCTGCTCTGCTCCCTATAGACCTGCAGCCTCCTAGACTAACCCTGCTCTGCTCCCTACAGACCTGCTCTGCTCCTAGACTAACCCTGCTCTGCTCCCTATAGACCTGCAGCCTCCTAGACTAACCCTGCTCTGCTCCCTATAGACCTACAGCCTCCTAGACTAACCCTGCTCTGCTCCCTACAGACCTCATGCAGACAGGGTCTTGGTGTAAGTACGTCGCCCTAAGGTCAGCGCAGTGACACTTAATTGTTTGTCCTGTCATGTGTCACTTCCTGTCGTGTGTAACTTCTTGGACATGTCACTTCCTGACCCTTGTTACCCCTGAGTTTCTTCTGGTTCTTCTTCTAATCCCTGATGTGACAGAAAGATCATGTCTGTTGCCGTCAGAACGAGGCAGATTAACCCTGTGCTGCTTGTCACTTCAGCCTTCCTCAGAGACGCGTCTGTTCTCCAGAGAAAGGACCATGTTTCAGTCTTGGATGTTCTCCTAACCGCTGGACTCCTTCCTACGCTCATAATGACCGAGTCATTCTGGGACTGTCAGTTTCAACACAGTTGCAGATATACCGTCTCTGCTATTAGTGATGTGGCTTTTATGCCGCTATTGTGATTTTTTTAAGTGTAAAGACCGTTGATTCCCGACATTACCTGTGTTATAAAGGCTTAGGTCTTTGGTCTTTAGGGAAAGAAATAGAGTTGGAAAGATTCCAGTGGAAATAGAAGACTGCTCCTGGTAACATCTGGTGGACTAGTGTTGGACTGGCGCTGTCAGAGCTAAACCCACACCAGCACATTGATATCCCAGTGTGCAGATCCCAGTGGTCTGAGTGAGCCTGTATAAAGCAGCTGTATGGATCCCTGCATTAACACTGTTGTCAATATGAGGAGCAGGTTGGTAGAGTGAGGGCTGAGCCTCACACACAGATCATGTCTGATTTGCCAGTTTTTATGATTCTCTGGAAAAGGTACTTGCATAAGTGGCTGATATAAGCACTTTAAGTGTGCTCCAGTAGTCCTGGTTTGTAAATGAAGTTAGCGTGTCTGTTACAGGGATGTTTTGTGGAGGTTCTTCTGGTGTTTAATCACAGCTGTGAGCCCTAATAACCTGTCTGGAACATGAGAACGTCCTGCAGTAGGTCAACACAGAAACTCACTGTTGCACTCATCCGAAAATGTTTGTCAATAAATATTTTTTTATGACTTCATCTTATTTCAGTATACAAACAAATAACTGGACTATCTTCCATGGAAAAATGTCAAAACAACCAAAAGCTATTATCTCTCATTTCAAGTCTGTTTACTCAGCGAGGCAACCAGAGGATATCAACCAAGACTTAACAAATGACGTGCTTATGTTTGTATGAAAGTATTGATCAGTGCAATATTTGGTCAGATATCCCTCTTTATTGTGGGTGGCAGGCAGGCAGGCCCTGACAGAGCATGTGACAGAGGGTCTGACAGAGCGACTCTCATGCTGCCTCTTTCTTCTTGCCTTGCTGCCTTTCGTAAGTGTCCTCCTTTATTGAATAAATTCAAGCTGTCACTTCCCATACTGGAAGAATAACTCAAACACAATACATAATAATACAGGAAAGTAGGATGAAATAATCTTGTCATGGCTGTAGAAGTGATTGCTTGAAGCCACAGTGGGCAATCAATACACTAATTCCACAATTTACAGTGGAAGCTCTGAAGGAGGGTTGTGGCTGTGATATGGTGTTTCTTGGCTCACTGACCAACTTTGACCTTCTATAGGCATGTGAGCAGGATTAGTGCGTTGTTCAGCTTTAAGAAATCACCTATAAGAATTGGGAGGCAATGTCTGACATTTCAGCGCAGGTCCAAAACCCAAACTGATTAATTCCTAGTAAGCACCAGCTCTTGAGCTTTTACTATCTTTACGACTGCAAATCCTTGACACTCAGCTGACTGAGAGAAACCAGCCCGTGATTCCCTTCAACTTTTTTTCTTTTATCCTCTCTTTTTATGGGAGAAGATGGTTTCCTGTCCCACCCCAGGGCACACTGCATCTTTCACCCAGGCCTGCGCTCATTATATATGCTTCTTATCGCTCTCACTCCTCACTGGGTGCCAATCACAGGAAACTCCCTTCAATTAACTGTCTCTTTTTATGAGTCATTCTGGAGCACAATTTATGAGTATGAGGAGGTGTGGATGTGGGGAGGTGAGGAGGTGAGGAAGTGGGGAGGTGGGGAAGTGGGGAAGTAGGGAGGTGGGGAGGTGAGGAGGTGGGGAGTTGAGGAGGTGGGGAGGTGGGGAGGTGAGGAGGTGGGGAGGTGAGGAGGTGAGGAGGTAGGGAGGTGAGGAGGTGGGAGGTGGGGAGGTGAGGAGGTGGGGAGGTGAGGAGGTGAGGAGGTGGGAGGTGGGGAGGTGAGGAGGTGGGGAGGTGAGGAGGTGGGGAGGTGAGGAGGTGAGGAGGTGGGGAGTTGAGGAGGTGAGGAGGTGAGGAGGTGGGGAGGTGGGGAGGTGAGGAGGTGAGGAGGTGGGGAGGTGAGGAGGTGGGAGGTGGGGAGGTGAGGAGGTGGTGAGGTGAGGAGGTGAGGAGGTGAGGAGGTGGGAGACGGGGAGGTAAGGAGGTAGGAGGTGAGGAGGTGGGGAAGTCAGGAGGTGGGGAGGTGGGGAGGTGAGGAGGTGAGGAGGTGGGGAGGTGGGGAGGTGAGGAGGTGGGGAGGTGGGGAGGTGGGGAGGTGAGGAGGTGGGGAGGTGGGGAGGTGAGGAGGTGAGGAGGTGGGGAGGTGAGGAGGTGGGAGGTGGGGAGGTGGGGAGGTGAGGAGGTGAGGAGGTGGGGAGGTGGGGAGGTGAGGAGGTGAGGAGGTGGGGAGGTGAGGAGGTGAGGAGGTGGGGAGTTGAGGAGGTGAGGAGGTGAGGAGGTGGGGAGGTGGGGAGGTGAGGAGGTGAGGAGGTGGGGAGGTGAGGAGGTGGGAGGTGGGGAGGTGAGGAGGTGGTGAGGTGAGGAGGTGAGGAGGTGAGGAGGTGGGAGACGGGGAGGTAAGGAGGTAGGAGGTGAGGAGGTGGGGAAGTCAGGAGGTGGGGAGGTGGGGAGGTGAGGAGGTGAGGAGGTGGGGAGGTGGGGAGGTGAGGAGGTGGGGAGGTGGGGAGGTGGGGAGGTGAGGAGGTGGGGAGGTGGGGAGGTGAGGAGGTGAGGAGGTGGGGAGGTGAGGAGGTGGGAGGTGGGGAGGTGGGGAGGTGAGGAGGTGAGGAGGTGGGGAGGTGGGGAGGTGAGGAGGTGAGGAGGTGGGAGGTGGGGAGGTGAGGAGATAGGAGTCAGGTGGCTCAGTGGTTAAGGTGTTGGCCTCATGATTGGAAGGTTGTGAGTTTGATTCCCAGCTGTGGCTACATGTGGTTGTGTCCTTGGGCAAGGCACTTCACCCTACTTACCTCAGGGGGAATGTCTCTGTACTTACTGTAAGTCACTCCAGATAAAAGCGTCTGCTAAATGACTCCATGTACAGGTGGGCCGTAAGCAGAAGATAGAAGCTGTTCTGACTCCAGATGTGTCCTGGTGACTCCTGCTGGGACAGCACTACATGCCCAGGCTTAACCATGCTGCTGCTGTGGGGGGGGGAGCTCAGAACCAGATCTATGAAAGCCTCTCTGGACTAGAAAACCTCTAGCAGCCGGAAGCTTCTCCCAGAGGAGGGAAATTGATTGTAATTAGGAGGGAAATCTTTTTCAAATACGTTTCTGCCCCCTCTAGTGTCGCTAATAACTTAATGGTCACAGAAAAATGCACGCCATTTACTTCAATTTGATTCAGCCATATTGCATGCTAATTTACCAGGTATTTTCTATCACAGGGAGCTCTGTGAGATATATTGAGCCTTGCTTCTGTAAATGGAAGCATTGCCAATGACCACTGGACATACAAGGAAAAGCCCTGGTGCTGGCTGGGTCTGGTATGATAGTTCCAGGAGACGCAGTGGAGTTTAAACATGTCACATGATGAGAAACGGTTGTCCTCGAATATTTCAATCCCTTTCGATGAACCCATTATTCTTAGTCTTGATTAAAAGTTCCTTTAATTCTGACACAGTCTGACATTAATACTGGTCTCTGAAATTGGACCCTGTGGCCTAAAGGAGGGGTGTAGTGTGAGACCCCTGCCTCTACACTGAGGACAGCAGACAGGGGGTGTAGTGTGGGACCCCTGCCTCTACACTGAGGACAGGAGACAGGGGGTGTAGTGTGAGACCCCTGCCTCTACACTGAGGACAGCAGACAGGGGGTGTAGTGTGGGACCCCTGCCTCTACACTGAGGACAGGAGACAGGGGGTGTAGTGTGAGACCCCTGCCTCTACACTGAGGACAGCAGACAGGGGGTGTAGTGTGGGACCCCTGCCTCTACACTGAGGACAGGAGACAGGGGGTGTAGTGTGGGACCCCTGCCTCTACACTGAGGACAGGAGGCAGGGGGTGTAGTGTGAGACCCCTGCCTCTACACTGAGGACAGGAGACAGGGGGTGTCATAATGATCACTAAATGTCCAGAGTGGTCAATTACAGCAGGGGAGTGCCAGGGAGATGTGTGACCTTTTCTGTATTGACCCCCTGGTGGGCTCCTGGTGAGCAGGCAGAACTAGTGTGGGACTAACAATCAGAACCAATCAGAACCATGCAAACTAAGAGGAGACACACTCTGTTATCTGATGCAGCATCACACCTGGGGAGTTATGGGAGAGAGAGATGTCTGGAACTGGAACTTTTCACATCAAATGTACAAAAAATGTTTGCTGTTTGCTTTGAGTTGATGCTGTACAGCAAGAAAGACTAGGAAGGATGTTTGTTTGCGCTTGTGTGTGTACCTGTGTGTGTGTTTGTACGTGTGTGTGTCTACGTGTGTGTGTGTGTGTACATGTGTGTGTGTGTCTACGTGTGTGTGTGTCTACGTGTGTGTGTGTGTGTGTACATGTGTGTGTGTGTGTGTACGTGTGTGTGTGTGTGTGTGTGTCTACGTGTGTGTGTGTGTGTGTGTGTGTACATGTGTGTGTGTGTAATTGTGTACACCATAAGTATGGGTCTAGCATGGCATGTGTGTGTATGCATTGATGCGTGTGTGAGCACGTGAGTGTGAATGTGCTTGTTGTGACAGACAGGAGACTTGGGCATCTTACACTTCAGGTCCCAGAGAGATTACAGGAATGTCTCCCAGATTCTGCGTCGTCTGCCTGCGGCTGAAGGAACACTTGTGAGGATAATTAAAATTGATGATATAGAATGACAGTGACAGGATTTGTGCCCGAGGCAGGAAGTCTCCAAAGACCATCTAACCCTGTGACCATGCTGCCGATCTGTTTAACATGACCACAGTGGTAAGGCACTAAGATGAGACCCTGAAAGGTTTCCATTGAGTTGAAGCACTGCTTATCAATATATAATATAGAGTTTATATAGGTATATTAAACCATTGCTTTCCAGACCGTCTTCTTCTGGGTAATTAAACGTTGGCACCAGTTATCAGGTTTAGACTCTCAGTTGTGCTTTCAGTCTTTCCTGCAGTTCACAAGTTGAAAGTGTTTAAGCGTGGCTGTGCCCTAAATGACTGGCTCTCCTATTTGACATTTATTAATTGAATCATTAGCATTCAAATAAAATAGTAGAGAGGCTTTCCAATGGAATGATTCATGTAAGAGCTGTGTCATGTTTATCCATGTAGTGTTAGCTGATCAGAGATCAGTGGTTAAACTGTGTCATATTTATCCTTGTGGTGTTAGCTGATCAGAGATCAGTGGTTAAACTGTGTCATGTTTATCCATGTGGTGTTAGCTGATCAGAGATCAGTGGTTAAAGCCACAGCATCTCTTCAGGCTGCACAGTGCAGGACATGGAACATGTGTCAGGTGTCAAAGTGGGAACACGTTCAAAAACACAACTTCAGATTATTTAGAAATTCAGTTAAATTAAATTCAAGTTTATTTTTATAAAACACCAGAACACCAGACTTCCAGCTCAGTTTAATTCATTAGCTGTTGTGATCCAGTACACAGAAGTCCAGTTGTAGCTGTTGCAGTGTCCCTCATCGCTGACTGGTTCTTCTTAGTGTTGTGATGACTGACTGGCTCTTCTTAGTGATGTGGTGACTGACTGGCTCTTCTTAGTGTTGTGATGACTGACTGGTTCTTCTTAGTGATGTGGTGACTGACTGGCTCTTCTTAGTGTTGTGATGACTGACTGACTCTTATTAGTGTTGTGATGACTGACTGGCTCTTCTTAGTGATGTGGTGACTGACTGGCTCTTCTTAGTGATGTGATGACTGACTGACTCTTCTTAGTGATGTGGTGACTGACTGGCTCTTCTTAGTGATGTGATGACTGACTGACTCTTCTTAGTGATGTGGTGACTGACTGGCTCTTCTTAGTGATGTGGTGACTGACTGGCTCTTCTTAGTGATGTGGTGACTGACTGGCTCTTCTCAGTGTTGTGATGACTGACTGGCTCTTCTCAGTGATGTGATGACTGACTGACTCTTCTTAGTGATGTGGTGACTGACTGGCTCTTCTTAGTGATGTGGTGACTGACTGACTCTTCTTAGTGATGTGATGACTGACTGGCTCTTCTTAGTGATGTGGTGACTGACTGGCCCTTCTTAGTGATGTGATGACTGACTGACTCTTCTTAGTGATGTGATGACTGACTGGCTCTTCTCAGCACACGTCTGTCCAGAGCTGGACGGCTCTCTGCTCAGAGATCCTGGATCCTGGAGAGTGGGGTGGAGACAGAAAGGGTCGTGGAAATAGAGAGAGAGGGGAGAGGAGAAAGATAAAGGGAGGGGGGAGGGTGGATGAGGGGGGGAGGGGGATGAGGGGGGGAGGGTGGGTGAAGGGGAGGGGGATGAGGGGGATGAGGGGGGTGAGGGGGGGAGGGGGGGGAGGGGGATGAGGGGGGTGAGGGGGGGAGGGGGGGAGGGGGGGAGGGGGATGAGGGGGGGGAGGGTGGGTGAAGGGGAGGGGGATGAGGGGGATGAGGGGGATGAGGGGGATGAGGGGGATGAGGGGGGGAGGGGGGGAGGGGGGGAGGGGGGGAGGCCCAGAGGAAAGCCCAGCTTTAAGCCCAGCCAGGGTTCCTCTCTGAAGATAAATATTGATTGCGGACGGTTTTAATTACTTCCTTAAATTGAGCAATTTTGGTATTCCCACCTGGCTTCCTGTGGAAAATCCATGTTCCCTCCCAGACGAGGAGGAGGAACACAGTAGAACACGGAGCATCATAAATCACCACCGATACATAATTCATTGAAAGCGTGTGAGGACAAAACAAGATGCTCTGAATCAGTTGAACATCACATGATCTGTTGTCCCAGCAGAGCCTCTCCCTCATGTTACAGTAGAGCAGGATGCAGCCTCTTCAACTGCTGCTCTGCTGGATGATCTGGAGCGCTTCACTACCTGTGGATGATCTGGAGCGCTTCACTACCTGTGGATGATCTGGAGCGCTTCACTACCTGTGGATGATCTGGAGCGCTTCACTACCTGTGGATGATCTGGAGCGCTTCACTACCTGTGGATGATCTGGAGCGCTTCACTACCTGTGGATGATCTGGAGCGCTTCACTGAAGCCCTCCTAAAATGTTCTTCAGCCCCCCCAAATAATTAGATTGTTTTTTTTTACTATTGTTTAACACATGGACAAGTTATTTATGACATGCAACATATGTGAGTGTGTTTCTGGTTTGTATGTTTACATACAAATCACACTCTTTCTGATTGAACCAATTTATGAACTGTCTGAAACAATGGATATCCGCAGCCCCCAATTAGACCAAATGTTTTTGGCCGATCATTACACATCCGTAGGGGCTAAGTCCCCCCCCCCCCTTTTCAATCCTAGAAACGTCCCTGCTACCTGTGGATGATCTGGAGCACAAACAAGCTTTACTAACATGCTGCTTCCTGTGTGGTAATGGATGCTTGGAAAATACTTAAGTTCTCCATTAATACTCATTATTTACTTATTTAACCACTCATTATTTAACCACTCCTTATTTAACCGTGGCTTTGTAGTAGTAGTTTTTTATTTTGTTTGTCTCTCTGCCTGGTTTATTTTGTATGCCAGCCTGTCAATCTACCAGTCTGTCTGTCTGTCTCTGTCTCTGTCTCTGTCTCTGTCTCTGTCTCTGTCTCTGTCTCTGTCTCTGTCTCTGTCTGGCTTTACACAGCGGTGCCCACTAGTGAACAAATATGCACACATGCACACACCCACACACATGCACACACAGACAAACCCACACCCAGATCCTCTCTCTGACCTGTGTACACCAGCACAGCTCTTCTGACCTGTGTACACCAGCACAGCTCTTCTCTGACCTGTGTACACCAGCACAGCTCTTCTCTGACCTGTGTACACCAGCACAGCTCTTCTCTGACCTGTGTACACCAGCACAGCTCTTCTCTGGCCTGTGTACACCAGAACAGCTCTTCTCTGGCCTGTGTACACCAGCACAGCTCTTCTCTGACCTGTGTACACCAGCACAGCTCTTCCCTGGCCTGTGTACACCAGCACAGCTTTTCTCTGACCTGTGTACACCAGCACAGCTCTTCTCTGACCTGTGTACACCAGCACAGCTCTTCTCTGACCTGTGTACACCAGCACAGCTCTTCTCTGGCCTGTGTACACCAGCACAGCTCTTCTCTGACCTGTGTACACCAGCACAGCTCTTCTCTGACCTGTGTACACCAGCACAGCTTTTCTCTGGCCTGTGTATTGTTTCTCTCTGTGTCCTGTAGTAGGAGGAGGTGAAGAGCCGACCGTTATCTGCAGGGTGCAGGCTGCAGGAGTATTGTACAAAGTATAACATTACAGAGAGTAACATTACATTGTAACATTACAAAGAGTAACATTATGGAAAGTAAATTTACAGAGTGTAACATTACAGAGAGTAACATTACAGTGTATTATTACAGAGAGTAACATTACAGTCAGTAACATTACAGTGAGTAACATTACAGAGAGTAACATTACAGTGTAACATTACAGTGAGTAACATTACAGAGAGTAACATTGCAGTGTCACATTACAGAGAGTAACATTACAGTGAGTAACATTACAGAGAGTAACATTGCAGTGTCACATTACAGAGTAACATTACAATGAGTAACATTACAGAGAGTAACATTACAATGAGTAACATTACAGAGAGTAACATTACAGTGTAACATTACAGAGGGTAACATTACAGTGTAACATTACAGAGGGTAACATTACAGTGTAACATTACAGAGAGTAACATTACAGTCTATTTAAATCATCCAACTACCCAGCAGATTGGACTCCTGAGCTGAAGAGAGGAGGAGAGACACACAGTAGATAGATTGATTGATTGATTGATAAATTGATTGATAAATAGATTGATCGATAGATTGATACTTTATTCATCCCTAAGGATAAATAGCAGAGATCTTCATTGTACAGTGAAAGAACATGTTGATGAGAACCCAGTAGGTTGATGAAGCGTTAAACAGTAACTCAGCTCACCTACATATCCACTACATGAGCACCAGGCTTCCCTCTGTATTTGTGAGGGATGTTTGCTGAATGCTTGTTTGTTTTTGTCCATCGGCATGTTTCCCTGTGCGTATTCAGGCGGGAAGGATCGTGCGTATTCAGGCGGGAAGGATCGCCATAGCATCAATAGTGCAAACAGACTCAACAATTTGCATGATGCAGGCAGTGAGAAGGGCTGTCCTTAAACAAACTGAGATGAATAAATAATCATTCAGACAGATGCTGCAGTCCTGTATGTCCTGGGGGAGGGGGGGAGGGGGAGGTCTGAGGAGAGAGACAGGCTCCTCTGTCTGAGGAGAGAGACAGGCTCCTCTGTCTGAGGAGAGAGACAGGCTCCTCTGTCTGAGGAGAGAGACAGGCTCCTCTGTCTGAGGAGAGAGACAGGCTCCTCTGTCTGAGGAGAGAGACAGGCTCCTCTGTCTGAGTGCTAATGGGTGATTGCAGGCAGGATAGAGGCTTCAGCTGTGCCTTTCATCCAGGGCTGCCTGTGACCCTGGGAGCTGCTGGCCTGGAGGAGGGGTAATCATTCCCTGCGTGAGGACTCTGATAAGTTAGAGCACCTTCCTCAGTGGGACGTGAGGGAACTGGCTCAGCCTCCCCCCAGTTATCACTGCTGCTGCTCCCCCTTCAAGAGCCACCCTACCTCCCTCTGCCTCCTCAAAGACTCCATCAACACCAGCTCTCCTCAGCTTTCATCTGCCAGAGTGCACATAAGCCTGTGAAAGGAGGGGAGAGAAACTGGCTTCTATCTCTCCAATTGTGATCTTATGAATTCGATTTAGACACGGAAAAAAAATGAATGACACAATTTGTTCTTTCCCCCCATCAGTTTTCCTTCCTCTGTTAATATCTGCGGCGGGAAATTGCCTCGATTGACAGGATTGGAGGTTCCTCTTATTTAGCTGTTTTTTGTGTTGTGCTGCCACGTGTGAGGGAGGTGTGTGTGGAGAGGAGCCTCAAGGGAGGCTGAGGGGGGGGCCACAAGGGAGGCTGAGGGGGGGGGCCACAAGGGAGGCTGAGGGGGGGCCTCAGAGCAGGGGGGCCTCAGAGCAGGGGGGGCCTCAGAGCAGGGGGGCCTCAGAGCAGGGGGGCCTCAGAGCAGGGGGGCCTCAGAGCAGGGGGGCCTCAGAGCAGGGGGGGCCTCAGAGCAGGGGGGCCTCAGAGCAGGGGGGCCTCAGAGCAGGGGGGGCCTCAGAGCAGGGGGGCCTCAGAGCAGGGGGGGGGCTCAGAGAAGAGAGAGATGACATTATCACTGTGTTCAGCTTGATGACATCATCACTGTGTTCAGCCTGATGACATCAACACTGTGTTCAGCTTGATGACATCAACACTGTGTTCAGCTTGATGACATCAACACTGTGTTCAGCTTGATGACATCAACACTGTGTTCAGCTTGATGACATCATCACTGTGTTCAGCTTGATGACATCATCACTGTGTTCAGCTTGATGACATCATCACTGTGTTCAGCTTGAAGACATCAACAATGATAACAGTGTTGTTTTTGTGTCATTTCCTGAGAACTTCCTGGACCTCCAGAGCAGAGGACCATTTCATAGTGATGCTGTTGTGTTTATAGAGTAACTGCAGCTGGATGTCAGTGCAGTTTACTGGATCAGGATGCTGTTAATGACTCACAGCACCTGCTGCTTCTGTAGACACACAGGCTGTCCTGGACTGGCAGGCTCAACTCTAATACACAACTAAAGAAAAAACTGACAACGAGGAAACTAAAAAAGATTATTTTAAAAGTGAGACGTTTCGTCAGACACCATAACTGTTTAATTGGTTTTGTTTGCCGTATAAAATCTAACATTGCAAAGTTGGCAGCTTCCAAACAGTCTTGTCTCTGTCTGTGGTCTAGCTGGGATGATTTGCCACGCCATATCAGTGACCTTTAGACAGACCGACACACTATCCAACATTGATTACATAAATTGATCCTCACACATGCAAAGGATATTAATTAGATGAGGAAAACAATGGCATGAACAGAGAAGCGTTTAAAAGTAAGAGGAAGTCCCAGCTGCTGGGTGATGTGTGGGTCAGGAGAAAAGACCAAGGAACAAGATGAAGCCACAAGAGATGGAAATATATTATGGCTCTAAACCTTCCAATCATATTCTAGTATTTCACTGCAGTGGGACATGCTGCATCTGCTTGTGATTGTGTTGGGGTTTGTTCCTTTGCATCTTTAAACTGTTTCATCCAGATTCCCTCTTCTGAAAACCATCCAATAAAGACAAGCCCAACATCCCAGTAACCAGAGTGGCAGCTCAGCTAACCCAACCCCTTCTCTGTGGCTGTCTTTGAAGCCCAGTGCATGCTGGGATGTGTGTGGGCGTGGCTGCTGAGCTGTCAGATGTTGAGCAGACAGCTCTCCATCCAGGGGCAGAGTGTCATGTGCCAAAGCTAACAGCTGTTAGCCACACAACCTGCAGGCGGTGAACTGCAGCTCGACCCATTGTCATTCCCTCCACAGTTAAATATTCCAGAAGGAATTTGTTACAACATGGCCATACAGAGCGCCTGAAAAGCCTTTACACCAATATTGCTCTCAAATTGGCAGCGTGAGAAGAATGTCCTGGAGGGAGGGTGGGGAGGAGTAACCTATCCCTCTCCTCCCCCTGGGAGCCACTTGGCCAGCTTTCATCCACATAATTATAATAAATTTGACATTTCATAGATAATATTGATTTCTTTATTTTAGCATTTCACCATAGGTGACAGTCTAGCGTCAAGAATGAAATTTCTATTGATCTTCTGCACATTAATCCCTCATGTGTATGTGATCATTTTTATAAGACCTTTTACTGCACGTAAATCAATATTTCATATTTCCAGCCATGCCAGAGGAGATGTCATATTTGTAAACTGTGTCTTGACACTGGCAATTCCTTTCTTGTTCAGCTGCAACTGTGCAAGACCAGTCAATTTGGGCTGGTGGGAGCAGGGGGAGGGGTGATGGGGGGGAGGAGGAGCTGGGGGAGGGGTGATGGGGAGGAGGAGGAGGAGGGGGAGGGGTGATGGGGAGGAGGAGAGGAGGAGGAGCAAGGGGAGGGGTGATGGGGAGGAGGAGGAGGAGGAGAGGAGGAGGAGAGGAGGAGGAGGAGAGGAGGAGGAAGAGGAGGAGAGGAGGAGGAGAGGAGGAGGAGGAGAGGAGGAGGAGGAGAGGAGGAGGAGGAGGAGGAGGAGGAGGAGGAGGAGGAGAGGAGGAGGAGAGGAGGAGGAGGGGAGGAGAGGAGGAGGAGAGGAGGAGAGGAGGAGGAGCAGGGGGAGGGGTGATGGGGAGGAGGAGGAGGAGAGGAGGAGGAGAGGAGGAGGAGAGGAGGAGAGGAGGAGGGGAGGAGGAGAGGAGGAGGAGGAGGAGAGGAGGAGGAGGAGGAGCAGGGGGAGGGGTGATGGGGAGGAGGAGGAGGAGAGGAGGAGGAGGAGGAGGAGAGGAGGAGAGGAGGAGGAGGGGAGGAGGAGAGGAGGAGGAGGGGAGGAGGAGAGGAGGAGGAGGAGAGGAGGAGGAGGGGAGGAGGAGGGGAGGAGGAGAGGAGGAGGAGAGGAGGAGGAGAGGAGGAGGAGGAGGAGGAGGAGGAGGAGGAGGAGAGGAGGAGGAGAGGAGGAGGAGAGGAGGAGGAGGAGAGGAGGAGGAGGAGAATTAGCAGCCTCTCACCTGATCCTTGCTGTGAGAGAAACGACCTCTTCTTCTCAGGACACTAACTGCAGCTTACATGATGAAACATCATTTGATGGAATTCATTATCTTCCACGCTGACAGAGTCTCTAAGTAATGAAAATGAATCTGCAAATCATTCATATTGATAAGCTCAGTCCTACACACAGGGTATTGATCACTTCCCTAAATTGCCGTTTATTTTTTTCAATTTGTGGCAATATTTCATTTCATTTCATTTTGTGTGCAAAAAGGATTACGCATTGGTCAATTTAAATATTTGTATTGAATTCACTATTTTTTGACAAATTTTATAATTTATATTAAGGTATTCACTATGATAATGAAAGTATTTGTATTGACAAATTAAAGTATTTCTTTTAATTGTATTTTATAGAAACCGTTCTTATATATTTCTTTTTTTTTATCAATCTTAATGTCTTTGTTTCACTGTTTCTAGTGTCCCGCAGCACTGTCAGAATAAGTGCCTTTTTATCAAGATGACTTCAAAACATTTAACTAAAAGAGAAGGAATGCTGTTGTGTGTGACAATCTCCATGTAGAATGCACGACTGTTTGGTGAAAAATATGATCACCTGACTGCAGGAGACACCTGACCTTTCCTCTGTCTCTCTGTGCATGTCCCTTTCATACTATCACGGCTGCACGCCACAGAACAAAGGCCACTCCATTAAGAGAATATGCTAATTTTGCCATCCGCTCCTAATTGATGCCATTTTACCAAGTAAACAAGACTTCTGTCTACAATGGATCTGTTTCTGCCAGTTAAAAGGATTTTTCAGATCCACTTCTTGCTGTAATTTCCTCTCCTGGAGCTATTGGTCGACCATTACTGCAAATTATAAGTCTGTGCTTCTACTGGGAGCTGCTTTTCTTCTCTGGTCCCTCCCCCCTCTCCTCTTTAAAGACCTGGTCCCCCCCTCTCCTCTTTAAAGGCCATCTTCTTACTGTTGTCAGTGACTTGAGGATCTCCAGTCAGGTGTAGATGCAGCATGACAGACAGACGTGTGCTGGAAGTGACTGATTGTTTGTCAGTGCTGTCAGCTGTCTTCTTACAGCTTTCAGAGGCCCAACACCAACACTCTCATCCAGCAGGATCACTAGCTCCTCTCCTCACATCCCTCTCACTCTAGTTCTCTCTCCCACTCTCCTTGTTTCTCTTGCTCTCATTTCTCTCTCTTTCTTTTCTCTCTCCCTCTCTCATTACCTTCTCTCCCCCTCTCCTTGTCTCTCTCTCTCTCATTTCTCGTTCTCACTACCTTCTCTCTCTCCCTCTCAGTCCTTTTCAGTCCTTTCCTCAGCTCCGTCCTGCTCTCCCTCTCTCTTTCTCTCTCTCTCTCTCTCTCTCTCTCTCTCTCCCTCTCTCTCTCTCTCTCCCTCTCCCTCTCCCTCTCTCTCTCTCTCTCTCTCTCTCTCCCTCCCTCATCCCTCATCTCTCATCCCTCATTCCTCAGCCTCCTCCTCAGGTCTTGAGTGAGAGTGAAGGTCTGCATCATCTTGGTCAGATTCATCTTCCCTGTCAGTGCTGTGATGCTGTATGAGCTTGTTGCCCCCTTCAGATAATGCTGATGGATGTTCAGTGTGTGGGGCCTCCCCCCTCCCCCCCTCCCCCCCCTCCCCCCCTCCCCCCCTCCCCCCCTCCCTCCCTCCCTCCCTCCCTCCCTCCCTCCCCTCCTCTACTCTGAGCCAGGCAATAGACTCATCACAGTTTTGGTCCTGACCTCAGTGCTTCAGTCCTCCTCCCAGACTGTCCTTTAAAGTGCCGGACCTCTCAGGGGAGGGGGATGCCGTGGTGATGGGGGGTGGGATCAGGGGAGGAGGGGCTGTCCTTCTGAAGAGGGCTGTCTCTGCTGTCTCTCTTTACTGATTTTACTCTTTTCTGCTGTCTTTCTTTATTTACAAGGTTCCTGGTTCAAACCCCAGCTGTGCCAACATGATGTTGTGTCCTTGGGCAAGGCACTTCACCCTACTTGCCTCAGGGAGAATGTTCCTGTACTTGCTGTAAGTCGTTCTGGATAAGAGCGTCTGCTAAATGTAAGTAATCTCAAATAACCCAAAAAGGATGACAAACATGCGTTCGATTTTCTTTACTCCGATTGCACACATTGTTTTTGTTTCAATCTTCTGAAGCATCATGGAAAAACATTATTGTGAATCCCTTCCTCCAGGTAACTATGTGAAGTTGCCTCAGATTTATTGCAATTTGTTAAGAGTCTGGCCTTTCTAAATTCAATTTCTTCATAGGCTAAAATGTACTTCATCATTGCAAGAAGGCACACAACAGTTAGCAGTTGTAAAAAAAAGACATTGTAAATGTTGCAAATGTTTAATAGCACAGAATTAAGAATCTATGTGGCTTTACTGAATTGAATTAGAGAGCTATTTTGCCATCTCATGATGCATTTAGGAAGACGAGGTACAGATCCTAGTATTGATTTGCCCCCACCCTATAACCAAATAAACAATATGTATATGTATGTATTTGAGGGTAAAATTGAATCAAAATGCACATATTACATTGAGGATCTTAGCAGACTGACTGCAATTGAATTTGGCAGCAAAGAATTCAGTTAAAGAGTTAAAGACCTTTGATCTACGCTCTTACTAAACAACAGTCCCACACAGAGGAACAGATATTTATGGCTTTTGTCTTGTTTCATAGCAGCCTCGTCCTTCCCAGGGGTAGGGGTAGGGGGTAGGGGGTAGGGGTAGGGGTAGGGGTAGGGGTAGGGGTAGGGGTAGGGTTATGGGGTAGGGGTAGGCAGAATTCCTTCAGTATGCTGTCTCTGTCCCTCAGTCAGAACATGGCTCTGGGTTCTAACAGTCAGAACATGGCTCTGGGTTCTAACAGTCAGAACATGGCTCTGGGTTCTAACAGTCAGAACATGGCTCTGGGTTCTAACAGTCAGAACATGGCTCTGGGTTCTAACAGTCAGAACATGGCTCTGTTCTTTGTTTTTTTGTGTGTGCGTGTGTAATCAAGTGTTTCACATGTGAAAGCGTTCATAGGTGAGTCATTGTGCGTGTGTGTGTGTTCAACCATGTTTGTGAGTGTGAGTGAGTATACATGCTTGTGTGATCGAGGGATGTGTGTGTGTCTGTGGATGTGACTGAGGGGTGTTTGTGTGCCTGTGTGTGTGTGGGTGTGTGTGTGCCTGTGTGTGTGTCTGTGTGCGTGTGTGCCTGTGGGTGTGTGCCTGTGTGTGTGTACCTGTGTGTACCTGTGTGTGTGTCTCTGTGTGTGTGTCTCTGTGTGTACCTGTGTGTGTGTCTCTGTGTGTGTGTCTCTGTGTGTACCTGTGTGTGTGCCTGTGTGTGTTTGTTTGCCTGTGTGTGTGTGTGTGTGTGTGTGTGTGTGTGCGCGCACATGGCAGAGAGCAGGAGGAGGAGGTGTAAACTCATGTTTGTGTGGATTAATAACTATTAATTCTCCCTTTGACTGTAATTGATGCTTAAATCTCAGGTTCCCTCCCCCCCTGGCTGGACCTCTGCCCCCTCCGTCAGTTCCAGCCCTCTAATAAGGGCATTATACCAAGGGGCTTCATGCATTCTGATAAATCAAATTAGAAGGCCGGTGACTGAGATAGATTGCAGCCAGTAATTAGAGAATCCTCAAGGCCTTCTCTCTCTGCCACTCATGTAACCAGAGGCTTTGTTATCTACCTATCAGGCCCAGTGTGGGGCTGTGTGCCTCCCCCCCTCCCCCCCTCCCCCCCACCCCCTCCTTTTTAAAGTCCTTCGCTCCTTCGTTATGTCACTGGAGAGACAGATCCTGGACCCTCCTTGTCACCCACACTGAACGCTCAGTGCGGTGGACAGCACAGTGGGATGGCTCTTAATTGGAGCAACTTGGGGTGGTAAGTACCCACGCTGTGTCACCGACACTGAGACACAGGGATGAGGCTGACAGGACAGAGAGACAGGGAGACCCTGGGCTGCCCCCCAGACCCCCATCTGCCCCCCAGACCCCCATCTGCCCCCCAGACCCCCATCTGCCCCCCAAACCCCCATCTGCCCCCCAGACCCCCATCTGCCCCCCAAACCCCCATCTGCCCCCTCCCTCCTCTCCTCCACCCCTCCCTCCACTTCTCCATCCCTCCACTGCTACACACACCCCCCAGCCTCCCAGCCTCACACCCCCCGGCCTCCCAGCCCCCCAGCCCCCAGCCCCCAGCTCCCAGCCCCCAGCCTCACACCCCCCGGCCTCCCAGCCCCCCAGCACCCAGCCTCCCAGCCTCACACCCCCCAGCCCCCAGCCTCACACCCCCCTGCCTCCACTGGTCAGCTCCGGAGTCACCTGGGAAGACATGTTCACACTCTCATGTTGTTCTGACCTGTGTGTGTGTGTGTGTGTGTGTGTGTGTGTTGGGTGTGTTTTAGGTGTGTGTGTATCTGTTCTACAGTGCTTTACCTCTTGTGTGCTTCTGTCTATGCTGCTGCTGTGACAGAGGCCCTCTCTCTAACAGCATGGATGAAGATAAAACACCAGATGAACCAGCGAACAGAGTCTTCTTGTCCCATGATTCATGAGTTAGAAGGGCAGTTAGAGCGAAGCCTTGTGTCTCCTCTCCTACCTCCTCTCATCTCTTACCTCCTTTCCTACCTCTGTCTCCCTCTCTCCTTTCCCTCCCCCTCTCTTTCCCCCTCTCCTCACCTTCCCCTTCTCTTCTCCCTCCCCCTCTCCTCCCCCTCTCCTCTCCTCTCCCTCCCCCCCCCCTCCCTCTCATTCTCCTCCCCCTCTCCTCACATCTTCCAGTCCATCTAATGGTACCACAGTGAACACAGCACACAGTGACACTGTCAAGTCATCAGGAATAGCTGATTATTGCGCTAAATATTGATCTCTCCTTCACATGTGTCAAAATCCCCCCACCCTTAATTAGAATTTCCTCAGTGAAGCATACAGGAACTAAGTGAATGTATCCCCTCAGCATGGAGGAGCTGGGTGAGACGCTTGTCTTGTCTTCCTCCTCCTGGGTCTTCAGATGACTCCCAGCTGTCTGTCTGAAGCGGCACAGCTCTGGGATAATCAGATGGATTTTCCCCATCTTATCACAGGATGATCGGCCTGTCTCTCTCCCCCCTCCCCCTCCACTCCACCTTTCTCCCCACCTTCTCTTTCTCTTTCTATTTCAGCTCACTTTTCAATTCCTCCTCTTCCTTTCTCTTCCATTCATCTATATTTTACCTTTCACTACCTAACACCTCGATCCTTCTCTTTTTATTTCAGCTCCTCCACTCCTGTCGTGTGTTTACCCCTCCTTTTCACCTGTCTCTCTCTCCAGCCTCTCCTTTTCACCTGTCTCTCTCTCCAGCCTCTCTTTCACCTGTCTCTCTCTCCAGCCTCTCTTTCACCTGTCTCTCTCTCCAGCCTATCCTTTTCACCTGTCTCTCTCTCCAGCCTATCCTTTTCACCTGTCTCTCTCTCCAGCCTATCCTTTTCACCTGTCTCTCTCTCCAGCCTATCCTTTTCACCTGTATCTCTCTCCAGCCTATCCTTTTCACCTGTCTCTCTCTCCAGCCTATCCTTTTCACCTGTCTCTCTCTCCAGCCTCTCTTTCACCTGTCTCTCTCTCCAGCCTATCCTTTTCACCTGTCTCTCTCTCCAGCCTATCCTTTTCACCTGTCTCTCTCTCCAGCCTATCCTTTTCACCTGTCTCTCTCCAGCCTATCCTTTTCACCTGTCTCTCTCTCCAGCCTCTCTCTTTCACCTGTCTCTCTCTCCAGCCTCTCTTTCACCTGTCTCTCTCTCCAGCCTCTCTTTCACCTGTCTCTCTCTCCAGACTCTCCCTTTCACCTGTCTCTCTCTCCAGCCTGTCTCCTTCCACTCCTTGTCTTCCTCCCTGCAGGTCTTCATCAGTGCTCCCAGCCAGTTGCTGGTCTCTGGTAGTCGAGTGGCACAAGGTGCTGTTTTCTATTTGTTAGTTTCATGCTTGGCTGCTCCAGCTGCTGACCTGTGCTGGCCGTGTCACAACAGGCGCAGGCGACTTCATCCAATCAAAGACGAGCTGGAAATTAACAGGACTCTCCTGTTCCTGAGGAAGGGATGGAGGGAAGGGTTCTATCAGGCATCTGGTGTGGAACACAGATTCATAAATATCATTTATTGATTTCATAAAATGTTTGTAAAAGTATTTTTTATACAAAACTCATGTTATTTGAATGTACATATTTAAAACACGCAAGTAATTTTTTTCATTGTTGTAAAATAATACCCCTGAAACAATATAACTACTAAATAAATCTGTATTATCAAGAACTGCATATTTACATGAATATTCTTAACTACATATTTTGACAAAGACTCTTAAGCATAAATACGCTACAGTGATGTTAATATTTGTATATTTTTTATATATATATATAAAAATGCAGGTGCTCTTGAACCAGTCCATTGGAATGCCACCCTGCCCTGTGAGTCTACTACATATGCAATATTCATAGTTGAACCACTGACTGTTATTCAACCGGGAAGCATTTGGAGAGGAAAGTTCATGTGTATTCTTGATGGATTGTACATGTCTCCTCTCTTCTATATGGATGGAGAGCTTGTTTGAAGGTCACTGATTCTTCTGTTGTCTCTGCAGGCTTCTTGGAAGAAGAAATATCTCCTGGTCCACATCTCCACTCTGAAATATCTCCTGGTCCACATCTCCACTCTGAAATATCTCCTGGTCCACATCTCCACTCTGAAATATCTCCTGGTCCATATCTCCACTCTGAAATATCTCCTGGTCCACATCTCCATTCTGAAATATCTCCTGGTCCACATCTCCACACTGAAATATCTCCTGGTCCACATCTCCATTCTGAAATATCTCCTGGTCCACATCTCCACTCTGAAATATCTCCTGGTCCACATGTCCACAACTCCACTCTGCTACTGGGTCGACTAGACTGACTGACTGACTGGAATCTTCTCCATAGCTGTCTGTTAGCCTAGTGTGTGGTACAGCAGTGGGTGATACAAAAGTGTGTGGTACAGCAGTGTGTGGTACAGCAGTGGGTGATACAACAGTGTGTGGTACAGCAGTGTGTAGTACAGCAGTGGGTGATACAACAGTGTGTGGTACAGCAGTGTGTGGTACAGCAGTGGGTGATACAACAGTATGTGGAACAGCAGCGTTTTGTAGAGCAGTGTGTGGTAGAGCAGGTGTGGTAGAGCAGTGTGTGGTACAGCAGTGTGTGGTAGAGTAGTGTGTGGTAGAGCAGGTGTGGTAGAGCAGTGTGTGGTACAGCTGTGTGTGGTAGAGCAGTATGTGGTACAGCTATGTGTGGTACAGCAGTGTGTGGTAGCGCAGGTGTGGTAGAGCAGTGTGCAGTAGAGCAGGTGTGGTAGGGCAGTGTGCAGTAGAACAGGTGTGGTAGAGCAGTGTGCGGTAGTGCAGGTATGGTAGAGCAGTGTGCGGTAGAACAGGTGTGGTAGAGCAGTGTGCGGTAGAACAGGTGTGGTAGAGCAGTGTGCGGTAGAACAGGTATGGTAGAGCAGTGTGCGGTAGAACAGGTGTGGTAGAGCAGTGTGCAGTAGAGCAGGTGTGGTAGAGCAGTGTGCAGTAGAACAGGTGTGGTAGAGCAGTGTGCAGTAGAACAGGTGTGGTAGAGCAGTGCCACACCCTGGCTGACATGATGCACACTGTCATTCCCCCACACTGAGAGGGCTTCTGAGGGTCAACTGCGGTAGAGCAGTGTGCTGTAGAGCAGTGTGCAGTAGAGCAGGTGTGGTAGAGCAGTGTGCGGTAGAACAGGTGTGGTAGAGCAGTGTGCGGTAGAACAGGTATGGTAGAGCAGTGTGCGGTAGAACAGGTGTGGTAGAGCAGTGTGCGGTAGAACAGGTGTGGTAGAGCAGTGTGCGGTAGAACAGGTATGGTAGAGCAGTGTGCGGTAGAACAGGTGTGGTAGAGCAGTGTGCGGTAGAACAGGTGTGGTAGAGCAGTGTGCGGTAGAACAGGTATGGTAGAGCAGTGTGCGGTAGAACAGGTGTGGTAGAGCAGTGTGCGGTAGAACAGGTATGGTAGAGCAGTGTGCGGTAGAACAGGTGTGGTAGAGCAGTGTGCGGTAGAACAGGTGTGGTAGAGCAGTGTGCAGTAGAGCAGGTGTGGTAGAGCAGTGTGCAGTAGAACAGGTGTGGTAGAGCAGTGTGCAGTAGAACAGGTGTGGTAGAGCAGTGCCACACCCTGGCTGACATGATGCACACTGTCATTCCCCCACACTGAGAGGGCTTCTGAGGGTCAACTGCGGTAGAGCAGTGTGCTGTAGAGCAGTGTGCAGTAGAGCAGGTGTGGTAGAGCAGTGTGCGGTAGAACAGGTGTGGTAGAGCAGTGTGCGGTAGAACAGGTATGGTAGAGCAGTGTGCGGTAGAACAGGTGTGGTAGAGCAGTGTGCGGTAGAACAGGTGTGGTAGAGCAGTGTGCGGTAGAACAGGTATGGTAGAGCAGTGTGCGGTAGAACAGGTGTGGTAGAGCAGTGTGCGGTAGAACAGGTGTGGTAGAGCAGTGTGCGGTAGAACCGGTATGGTAGAGCAGTGTGCGGTAGAACAGGTGTGGTAGAGCAGTGTGCAGTAGAGCAGGTGTGGTAGAGCAGTGTGCAGTAGAGCAGGTGTGGTAGAGCAGTGTGCAGTAGAACAGGTGTGGTAGAGCAGTGTGCAGTAGAACAGGTGTGGTAGAGCAGTGCCACACCCTGGCTGACATGATGCACACTGTCATTCCCCCACACTGAGAGGGCTTCTGAGGGTCAACTGTGAACTGAGATGAGCTGCATTGTGGGAAAAGAAGCCAATAAGGCTTCTACTCTGCATGAGCTCAGTAGAGCCGTGAGCCTGGGGAGCGTGTGGGGCCCACACCTCTATCCCAGCATGCATCACACCCATGTGTTTGCATAACAATCTCACTCTTCAAACATATCCTTATATACATTCATGCCTCATGCAAGCATTAGAAAGGCATGAAAATACTCTCTCTCTCTCTCTCTCTCTTACACACACACACTCTCTCGCTCTCTCACACACACACACACACACACACACACACACACACACACACACACACACACACACACTCTCTCGCTCTCTTTCTCTCACACACACACACTCTCTCTCATACACACACACACAAAGGATCTCAGTCTGGTTTTACACAAGTACAGGGGGGTGGAGGGTGGGGGAACCACTCACGCATATAACATCTATGTATATATTTCATATTTCATTTCAGGCATGTCTGCCTCCAGTAACACACTAAGATACAGCCATCCAGAGGTATCTCCACCAGCCTGTCAGATACAGCCATCCAGAGGTATCTCCACCAGCCTGTAAGATACAGCCATCCAGAGGTATCTCCACCAGCCTGTCAGATACAGCCATCCAGAGGTATCTCCACCAGCCTGTCAGATACAGCCATCCAGAGGTATCTCCACCACACTGTAAGATACAGCCATCCAGAGGTATCTCCACCAGCCTGTAAGATACGGCCATCCAGAGGTATCTCCACCAGCCTGTCAGATACAGCCATCCAGAGGTATCTCCACCAGCCTGTCAGATACAGCCATCCAGAGGTATCTCCACCAGCCTGTAAGATACAGCCATCCAGAGGTATCTCCACCAGCCTGTCAGATACAGCCATCCAGAGGTATCTCCACCAGCCTGTCAGATACAGCCATCCAGAGGTATCTCCACCAGCCTGTCAGATACAGCCATCCAGAGGTATCTCCACCAGCCTGTCAGATACAGCCATCCAGAGGTATCTCCACCAGCCTGTCAGATACAGCCATCCAGAGGTATCTCCACCAGCCTGTCAGATACAGCCATCCAGAGGTATCTCCACCAGCCTGTCAGATACAGCCATCCAGAGGTATCTCCACCAGCCTGTCAGATACAGCCATCCAGAGGTATCTCCACCAGCCTGTCAGATACAGCCATCCAGAGGTATCTCCACCAGCCTGTCAGATACAGCCATCCAGAGGTATCTCCACCACACTGTAAGATACAGCCATCCAGAGGTATCTCCACCACACTGTAAGATACAGCCATCCAGAGGTATCTCCACCAGCCTGTCAGATACAGCCATCCAGAGGTATCTCCACCAGCCTGTAAGATACGGCCATCCAGAGGTATCTCCACCAGCCTGTCAGATACAGCCATCCAGAGGTATCTCCACCAGCCTGTCAGATACAGCCATCCAGAGGTATCTCCACCAGCCTGTCAGATACAGCCATCCAGAGGTATCTCCACCAGCCTGTCAGATACAGCCATCCAGAGGTATCTCCACCAGCCTGTAAGATACGGCCATCCAGAGGTATCTCCACCAGCCTGTCAGATACAGCCATCCAGAGGTATCTCCACCAGCCTGTCAGATACAGCCATCCAGAGGTATCTCCACCAGCCTGTCAGATACAGCCATCCAGAGGTATCTCCACCAGCCTGTCAGATACAGCCATCCAGAGGTATCTCCACCAGCCTGTCAGATACAGCCATCCAGAGGTATCTCCACCAGCCTGTAAGATACAGCTAGTGTGCTTGTAAGCTTTGTTTGATGAATGGGCCCATGGCTCCTATGGGATAGATTACATTAAACCATGCTCTTTTACTTTCTAATCCTGACTTGATTTGATTTGTACTCAAACTCAGCTGCTTGGAAACTCAGCAGCAAATATCTGCTATTTATAAGACCCGTGTTGAGGTATGGATATGAACAGCAGCTCAGCCAAGGTATTATTGTTTTCTCCACACATGCTCTTGTTTTACGGTGTGAGGACGGCATTGACGGCCTTCAGGCTCTGTGCTGCTCATTATAATTGGTTTTCTGCTTGAACTTTCAAAAACTGTCATGTCAAAACAGGCAAAAATGTTTAGTCTGTTGTCTTTGATATGGCCATAGGGCCTCAGATCTGCCACTTGACCAAGACACTGCTCTACTTCAGGGGCATGTTTCAAGACACTGCTCTACCTCAGGGGCATGTTTCAAGACGCTGCTCTACTTCAGGGGCATGTTTCAAGACACTGCTCTACCTCAGGGGCATGTTTCAAGACGCTGCTCTACTTCAGGGGCATGTTTCAAGACGCTGCTCTACCTCAGGGGCATGTTTCAAGACGCTGCTCTACCTCAGGGACATGTTTCAGCCTCTATCTGAAGACAGCACCCAGCACCGCTGACAACTGATCACTGTCACACACACTTTGACTTCAACTGGGAACATTAACACCATGGATGCTGTTTATAGAACAACCTCAACCATCATCCACATCAGCACCAGGTTAGAACTGGGGTTAGAGAGGTTAGGGCTGGGGTTAGAGAGGTTAGGGCTGGGGCTAGAGAGGTTAGGGCTGGGGCTAGAGAGGTTAGAACTGGGGTTAGAGAGGTTAGGGCTGGGGCTAGAGAGGTTAGGGCTGGGGCTAGAGAGGTTAGGGCTGGGGCTAGAGAGGTTAGGGCTGGGGCTAGAGAGGTTAGAACTGGGGTTAGAGAGGTTAGAACTGGGGTTAGAGAGGTTAGGGCTGGGGCTAGAGAGGTTAGAACTGGGGTTAGAGAGGTTAGGGCTGGGGTTAGAGAGGTTAGGGCTGGGGCTAGAGAGGTTAGGGCTGGGGCTAGAGAGGTTAGGGCTGGGGCTAGAGAGGTTAGGGCTGGGGCTAGAGAGGTTAGAACTGGGGTTAGAGAGGTTAGGGCTGGGGTTAGAGAGGTTAGGGCTGGGGCTAGAGAGGTTAGGGCTGGGGCTAGAGAGGTTAGGGCTGGGGTTAGAGAGGTTAGGGCTGGGGCTAGAGAGGTTAGGGCTGGGGTTAGAGAGGTTAGGGCTGGGGCTAGAGAGGTTAGGGCTGGGGTTAGAGAGGTTAGGGCTGGGGTTAGAGAGGTTAGGGCTGGGGCTAGAGAGGTTAGGGCTGGGGTTAGAGAGGTTAGGGCTGGGGTTAGAGAGGTTAGAACTGGGGTTAGAGAGGTTAGGGCTGGGGTTAGAGAGGTTAGGGCTGGGGTTAGAGAGGTTAGAACTGGGGTTAGAGAGGTTAGGTTAGGGCTGGGGTTAGAGAGGTTAGGGGTGGGTTGGAGAGGTTAGGGCTGGGGTTAGAGAGGTTAGGGCTGGGGTTAGAGAGGTTAGGGCTGGGGTTAGAGAGGTTAGGGCTGGGGTTAGAGAGGTTAGGGCTGGGGTTAGAGAGGTTAGAACTGGGGTTAGAGAGGTTAGGGCTGGGGTTAGAGAGGTTAGAACTGGGGTTAGAGAGGTTAGGGCTGGGGTTAGAGAGGTTAGGGCTGGGGTTAGAGAGGTTAGGGCTGGGGTTAGAGAGGTTAGAACTGGGGTTAGAGAGGTTAGAACTCGGGTTAGAGAGGTTAGGTTAGAGCTGGGGTTAGAGAGGTTAGAACTGGGGTTAGAGAGGTTAGGGCTGGGGTTAGAGAGGTTAGGGCTGGGGTTAGAGAGGTTAGGGCTGGGGTTAGAGAGGTTAGGGATGGGGTTAGAGAGGTTAGGGCTGGGGTTAGAGAGGTTAGGGATGGGGTTAGAGAGGTTAGGGCTGGGGTTAGAGAGGTTAGGGATGGGGTTAGAGAGGTTAGAACTGGGGTTAGAGAGGTTAGAACTGGGGTTAGAGAGGTTAGGTTAGAGCTGGGGTTGGAGAGGTTAGGGCTGGGGTTGGAGAGGTTAGGGCTGGGGTTAGAGAGGTTAGAACTGGGGTTAGAGAGGTTAGAACTGGGGTTAGAGAGGTTAGGTTAGGGCTGGGGTTAGAGAGGTTAGAACTGGGGTTAGAGAGGTTAGAACTGGGGTTAGAGAGGTTAGAACTGGGGTTAGAGAGGTTAGGTTAGAGCTGGGGTTAGAGAGGTTAGAACTGGGGTTAGAGAGGTTAGGTTAGGGCTGGGGTTAGAGAGGGTACATTTGGGGACAGTCACTAAAACATATACACACATGACTGGCTCCAAACCTCAACACATTACACACGCATGATTGTTTGAGATGTGGTTTACACACAAGGAAGAGGAGGAGAAAAACATTGTATCACAGGTTCAGGGCAAATTCTGCTTGGTGGTGAGCCAATGCTCCAGACCACTTTGACCTTTCATATGATGACAGCATGGAGGGTCTGTAGCCATGCATGCATCTAATCATCACAACACGAAGCACAAGTTGGTGGCTCTGTTTAAAAGAACACGGTCATATTTCACTAAAAAGGACGTCCTGAACGTGCTACATGTCTTTTATTCAGTGTTTCTATCTCAGTAACATCAAAAACTCCCAAACAAAACTGTACACATAAGATCATTTTATCTCATGTTAATTTACGTAGTAGAATTTATTTAATTACAAATATATCTAATTGATAATTTCATATATTATATATTTTTTGTAAAATACAATGAGATTAAGACACACGTGAAATATCTGTGTATCAACAGTTGGGTTGCTGTGCAGTGTAAGTCTGCTCCAGCCCTGTCCTCCCTCCTGGCCCTGCTGTCTGTCTGCTCCAGCCCTGTCCTCCCTCCTGCTGTCTGTCTGCTCCAGCCCTGTCCTCCTTCCTGCTGTCTGTCTGCTCCAGCCCTGTCCTCCCTCTTGCTGTCTGTCTGCTCCAGCCCTGTCCTCCCTCCTGGCCCTGCTGTCTGTCTGCTCCAGCCCTGTCCTCCCTCCTGACCCTGCTGTCTGTCTGCTCCAGCCCTGTCCTCCCTCCTGACCCTGCTGTCTGTCTGCTCCAGCCCTGTCCTCCCTCCTGACCCTGCTGTCTGTCTGCTCCAGCCCTGTCCTCCCTCCTGGCCCTGCTGTCTGTCTGCTCCAGCCCTGTCCTCCCTCCTGGCCCTGCTGTCTGTCTGCTCCAGCCCTGTCCTCCCTCCTGCTGTCTGTCTGCTCCAGCCCTGTCCTCCCTCCTGCTGTCTGTCTGCTCCAGCCCTGTCCTCCCTCCTGGCCCTGCTGTCTGTCTGCTCCAGCCCTGTCCTCCCTCCTGCTGTCTGTCTGCTCCAGCCCTGTCCTCCCTCCTGGCCCTGCTGTCTGTCTGCTCCAGCCCTGTCCTCCTGGCCCTGCTGTCTGTCTGCTCCAGCCCTGTCCTCCTTCCTGCTGTCTGTCTGCTCCAGCCCTGTCCTCCCTCCTGGCCCTGCTGTCTGTCTGCTCCAGCCCTGTCCTCCCTCCTGGCCCTGCTGTCTGTCTGCTCCAGCCCTGTCCTCCCTCCTGCTGTCTGTCTGCTCCAGCCCTGTCCTCCCTCCTGGCCCTGCTGTCTGTCTGCTCCAGCCCTGTCCTCCCTCCTGGCCCTGCTGTCTGTCTGCTCCAGCCCTGTCCTCCCTCCTGCTGTCTGTCTGCTCCAGCCCTGTCCTCCCTCCTGCTGTCTGTCTGCTCCAGCCCTGTCCTCCCTCCTGGCCCTGCTGTCTGTCTGCTCCAGCCCTGTCCTCCCTCCTGCTGTCTGGACACACAAGCTCCTCACACCACTCAGAAACACTCAGAAGATCTTGCCCTGCTTCTGCTCTGCTTTGTAATGCTGCTGTTTTCTCCTTCAGTAAGCAGTGAGCGCCGGTTTCATTAAAATTAATTGAATGGTAAATGTGTTCACAGGAAACAGCCACTCTTTCCATAAAGGAGATTTCCTATTTATTTTGTCAATAAGGTCAAAGGACACCGTTCATGTGTTCAATATAGCTGATTCTTCTAGGAATGTCTCCACACAACAATGATTCACTGCTGCATGGTGATTCACTTTACAGAAATAATTGTCATAATTACATGTTCAATTTACAATTGTCAAACTATACAGTACAAACTGTCCAGTATAATTCTTCAAACTCATCTCAGCTATCTTTGAAAAAGATCAAATCTGTTTTTGGACGACAACACTCCAGTCAATCTCTTGACATTAATGATTCCCAGAGGCCAGAATGATGGAGTCAGACTTGAAGCGTCGCCTTAATGGATGTTGCCGTGCTGACCACACATGAAACAATTATTTGACAACGTCTAACAGAAATCAATGTGCAATAACAGTGACAGTCAACACAGCTGCTTAATATCAAGTTAATATTTATGAGTGATCTAACTAGCCAGTACATTTAGTCAATGTTCTTTTAAAGGAACTTTGCAGATGATGAGCGTGCCAGCCTGTCCTGGCAGATGAGCACCATAAGGTCGAGATAATGGGAACATCCTGGGCTTGTTACCTTCCCTCATCCCACATACATGACTGCTGAATTGATTCTGTTTAGTGCCTGGAAGAATCCAGCTGTGGCAGACAGACAGGATCCAGCTGAGCTGTGGCAGACAGACAGGATCCAGCTGAGCTGTGGCAGACAGACAGGATCCAGCTGAGCTGTGGCAGACAGACAGGATCCAGCTGAGCTGTGGCAGACAGACAGGATCCAGCTGAGCTGTGGCAGACAGACAGGATCCAGCTGAGCTGTGGCAGACAGACAGGATCCATCTGAGCTGTGGCAGACAGACAGAATCCAGCTGAGCTGTGGCAGACAGACAGGATCCAGCTGAGCTGTAGCAGACAGACAGGATCCAGCTGAGCTGTGGCAGACAGACAGGATCCATCTGAGCTGTGGCAGACAGACAGGATCCAGCTGAGCTGTGGCAGACAGACAGGCTGAAAGGTAGTGGACACACAAATAGATCGACAGAGAGACTGGGAGACTGGGAGACAGAGAGACAAAGAGACAGAGACAGAGAGACAGACTAAAAAAACAGACAGATTGAGGAGCCGAGAGACAGACAGGCAGGGAGACCGAGGGACAGAGAGAAAGAGAGACAGACAGATACCTGGCAGTTTAATTTAGAGTCTCTTCTTGAAAGTCAGTGTACAATAGAATGTCCAGTGAACTGAAGTCATTATGAGTTGATCTTAGGACGGCATGAGAGCCCAACTGTGTTCTGAGTGAGTCAACCCAAATACTTCTCTCTGATAGGACCACAGATAAGAGTTAAGGGAAATCTAAAGATAAATAATCTTACAACTGGAAAACAACTACATTGATGGCAAACATAAAACATTTCATATTGGAGTAAAAAGTATTTGACGACCAATGTCTGATAGAGCATCTCTACAACTATTGACAAATACAAACACAACTACTAATACAGGCTGTTTGAAAACAGACAGTAAGTGATTGATTAAAGCACCAGGTTGCTGTGATCTTAATATTTTATTATTACTATTCTGAACTCAAATTCATTTCAGATACGTTTTTCCAAATAATTCTAACTGTATTCTTGTTTACCATCCTACCATCCTACCATCCTTGTTTACATCCTACACTGTGAATTTATCTCTAAGAAAATAACCCCCCATATTATATGACCTAATTAACATTACTATTGATATAGTAATGTGGACTGCAGTTTATGTTATCCTGAATTTTATAGTGTTACAGTGACATAGTAATGTGGCCTGCACTGTATGTTATCCTGGTGTTACAGTGACATAGTAATGTGGCCTGCACTGTATGTTATCCTGGTGTTACAGTGACATAGTAATGTGGCCTGCACTGTATGTTATCCTGGTTTTTACAGTGTTACAAACTTTTTATTGAGTGTTAGATAACAGATAAACAACAGATATGAACCTGCCCTACAGAAAAGACCTGACACACACACACACACACACACACAAACAGAAACAACAGTATACTAACAGATATGTCAGTGAAGTGCACAACAAACAATAAAAAAATAAGTCAATAAACAGTGAGTCCACAGCGGTTATCCTGGTTTCCTGTAAAACATCTCAACTATCTGGACTATAGTGTGACCCTAACTCCTGACACTGTCACCCGATTCAAAGATTTCACAGGTTCCTCAGGGGTCAGAGGTCAGAATAACTCTTTAATTTTTTCATCATTTCGAATCATATTCGACCCTGAATATTCAGTTGGCACCCACAGACCCATCAGCCCAACAGAGTATGTGCTGAGCAGAACAGCAGCTGCTAGCTTGTTAAACCAGAACCACCGGGGGAGATTCTCTCTGAGAACGCCACATTCTGGAGGACGTCTGTGAAAGGCCATTCACTGCTCCTCAGAGCTTCTTACTTTTAGAACATACAATTACGCACAGTTATGAACCTCAGACCATTTTTTACTTTGAGTTACAAAATTGTCATTGGCTAGTATTACCTTATCACATCACATGGTACTGCAGACCTGTACTGGTTCTGCAGTCTCGCTGCCTTAAGCTCAAAGAAAGATGAAATGGATCAGGCGTTGCGAGAACACTCTAGAAACGCAGTTGACTTGCATGTCCTGCAGGCCTAAAGTAGTTAATGGTGACCCCTGCGAACCAGCACTCTCTCTGGATGTGAGGTTCCTGTATAATTTGGAGGCTTTCTCACTCCCTGTTCCAGCACTTAGCAGTGGCCCTTTGGGCACAGTCCCGCCTCTTCTCCCGGTGGTTAGGAGCTATTTCTGCTGCTTCTTATCTCTGAGACTCCGCTAGCTTTGTCTTAATTCCTCCCTGACCAGGCAGGAGCCTGTAGGTACTTATCTGGGCCCTCGTTCTCTTGCTGTATTGCTTTGTGCCGACACATGAAGTCATGTTGGATTATTAAACCTACAAAGACTCTCTGCGACGACGTCACAACCACCATTGATGTCAAGAAGGAGGGAATTAAACTGGGAGATCTAAAGCACTTTTGACTTAAAGTCCCCTAATATGTATAATCATGCACAACGACTGTCAGAAGTATTTGCTACATACATATGTCATTTTTATTGTGTGGCGGAAATCAAATCAAACTATAGTTTGAGTCAACATTAAACGAACTTGTGTCACGGCATTGCGAAGCACTCTTTTAACAGCTCTGCTAAATGTCAGCAAACCGGTTTTGAATTTAATACCAATTTGTCTTACAATTAGTACATTTGCATTGACGAAATAATTTTTTTGACAATTTATTGCCTTCTGCCTGGAACCTTCAGTGTTGCTCCTGCCAGTTTAATGATCTGATAAATATGGGATCATTGTGGAGAAGTCTCAGACATAGCCTCAGAGGATGACGTCACTTTTCTTTTGGGAGACTTTGATGTGAACGAGATTTGACGTCACTGCTGAATTCCTAGGAAACTACAGCGGCGGCATCAATCTGCCTGACAGTCTGTCTGACTGTCTGTCTGACTGCCTGTCTGTCTGACTGCCTGACTGTCTGACTGCCTGTCTGTCTGACTGCCTGTCTGTTTGACTGTCTGTCTGCCTGCCTGCCTGTCTGTCTGCCTGTTTGACTGCCTGACTGTCTGTCTGACTGTCTGTCTGTGTGATTGTCTGTCTGTCTGTCTGCCTGCCTGACTGTCTGACTGTCTGACAGCCTGTCTGTCTGTCTGTCTGTCTGTCTGTCTGTCTCTGCCTGACTGTCTGACTGCCTGTCTGTCTGTCTGTCTGTCTGATTGTATGTCTGTCTGTCTGTGTGACTGTCTGACTGTCTGTCTGTCTGTCTGTCTGTCTGTCTGTCTGTCTGTCTGTCTCTGCCTGACTGTCTGACTGCCTGTCTGTCTGTCTGTCTGTCTGACTGTCTGTCTGTCTGTCTGTCTGTCTGACTGCCTGTCTGTCTGTCTGTCTGTCTGTCTGTGTGACTGTCTGACTGTCTGTCTGTCTGTCTCTCTCTGCCTGACTGTCTGACTGCCTGTCTGTCTGACTGTCTGATTGTCTGTCTGTCTGTCTGTCTGTCTGTCTGTCTGTCTGTGTGACTGTCTGTCTGTCTGACTGCCTGTCTGTCTGACTGCTCTAAACTGCAGGGGAAGTTGCTACAGTAACAGACTATGCGGCAGCAAATATATCTCCAAACACCCTCTTGATTCATTAAAAGTTATAATAGTCAACATGCAAAACAGTAGATAAAATAAATACAGGAATAATAAATCCGTCCCAGTTGCGTAGTTATATCGGTCTGTTGACTGAGATCTGTTGGATCCCAGGTGAGTTCAGCGTTATAGGAAGCTGTGGACAGACTAGTGAAATAAAGGAACTTAAGATGTTTGAAATAACCAGTGGAATTACAACATTGTAAATCAACGTGTTTGTCTTTGTTAGTAAGAACTTGAGGTAAAAATAAAACATCGATTAGAACCGTTTCTCTCTCACGTGCCAAGCGGAACCACGGTGTTAAGTCCGCGCGCCCTGCGAGGCTCCGCGCGCCCTGCGAGGGTCCGCGTGCAGCCCTGAAACTGGACACGAGGACCTGGAACACTTCAGATGTTCTATATTAGTTAGGATGAGTTATTATACTAAAGCATCAGTTCATCTTCGTTTGAACTATTAACGATCAGCCGAACTTTTTATATTAAACGATCCTATTTTCCTTTGTTGATCAAAGAGCCTCGATCAGTCTGAGTCTGGAAACTGTAAAAGTCATTTCGATAAAATAAAATAAAATATGCTACAGGTGTTGCTTAATTTGACCACTGCTACAGGATAACATTTGAAATTAAATGTTTTTTCCTGTTATTAAGCAGAATGACTGAAATACAACTCAGGATAATAATCTCCGTGGAATATTCTTTATATTGATCATCTAATATGTAGAAATAGGTCGATTTACCAACTGATAAATAACAGCGTTTCTACTGTTCTCCTTATTCTCTTATTCTCCATCCAGAAATGATTCAGTATATTTAAATAAGTCTTCTTCTTAAGAAGCGCTGTCTAGTTATCTCCATCTACAATATTGAATATCATAGTTTACTATTAAGACATAAGGATTAACTAATGATGAATAACATCATTAGATGGCGGATTGTGTGATTATATTATTTACCATCTTTTACATGTCAATTAAGAAACTGCTTTGTGTGATGAAGCACTAAAATCTGAACAACAAGGCCGAAAAAAAATCTAAATCAAATCTCAAGTAAAACTCCAATTTAAATCTTTAAATATATAGAAATAACTACAAACATAACCTATATTATACCTATATTATACCTATATTATACCGGCTTCGGATATATTTCAGACCATATTTTGAATTGAATTAGTTTCGTTTAGTCCAGCGATGGTTATTGAATAAAGTCAAATAAGGAAAATAGTTTTGCAAAGAAATTTGATTTTAAAAGTTTTATTTGTAAACATTAAATAACTCTTTTTCTCTAAGCGTTTGGAATTGGGCACCAAATGCATTAAATAGTGTAATATTATAACACCATGATCCACCATGGTAGCACTGTATTAACACTCAGGAACCTTTTATATAGGATAAGTTTCCATTTTTCCGATGTATTTAAATTATAACTATCTAGACTTGTATAAGACAGAACATAGACACGCTGCTCAGGAGGAATAAAGATGGTTTAAATCATTTAAATGGCACCATGCTTCATTTAGCGTTTGGCAACAAATAATAAATATAGAGAAACGTTTATATTTAACAGCAACAATACTGACAACACAAACAAGAGAATGTCTGACAGGTTTACAAACACCATGAGATACAGGTCTACATTAAAGATGAGCCAGAATCTTTATCAAATCTATTAGACTACATAGTGTCCAGATTATCATGTTAATATAGACAACATCACCCCATAGTGTCTATAAACAACTACAACATGCCTTGTGTTTTAGGAATATTTTAAATCTTAGGATCCTGGCAGAAACACGAGTCATTAAAGTCATTAAAACAAAATTAAATCAAATGTTGTCATCGTAACAAACTTTGTACACTTTGTGTTATAAACTGACGCATTGGACGCATCACATCATCTATCATATATGAGTTTATATAAATGGAATATATTACATCTGAATACACATTATCATTGGTGCCGATAATGGAGCTGCTTAGTAAACAAGAAGGAATATAAGTTGCAAGACAGTTTTAACTGGCAGGTCCAGGTGGTGGAGAGTCTCTCCTTACTCACAATAACTAAAATAAGAAAATTAACCAGGGAACTCAAACCGTGTCTCTTTCTTCTATATCTTAGAATCCTCACACAGTATCTGGTTCTATCAGACTAGACGGACTTTGCAAATATTCAGAGATCAAATCTTCAAAATGTGTCAGGTTGACTCGAGTCTGTGGAAGTTCATTCGGGTCTCATTAATGATCAAAGTGTCCATTTAAAACGGCAGCGTGTCCAGAAACAGTTTATCAATGATGGCAGGTGGAGGAACTAAGTCTTCTAGTTTCAGGTAGAATATGCGCTGCAGACCCTGGGTACAGAGGGTCCGAAGCTCTGGGAGTTTACCCAGGAGTCTGGACAGGTTAGGACGGTTCAAACCTCCAGCATTGAAGCTCACCTGGTCCTTAAGACAGTTCACGATCTTATTCTGAAGATCCTCCACTCTCTTAGGCTCCTTCAGCCCGTGTCGCTCTGCAATATTAACAGAGCATTCATTACTTTAACACTTAAAACTTGAAATCATATGGGAGAGACAGTTCTAACGCAACTGTGATCAGAATCAAAATGAGGTTTAATCGCTATGCAAAATTTACAAACATAGAATTCACTGTGGCAGAAAAGAGCAAACACAGAACATATATGTGACATAGTAATAAAAAATGAAACAGGATTTACAAAAAATACAATGTAAAAATTCAATATCCAATTAATTAATTGAAAACTGATTTCCGCACCTGTTACCATAGCCAGGGCAGCGATGCAGGAGAAAGCTGATATATCTATATTCATGCTCTGCAGATTGGAGGAGAACTCCAGTATGGAGTCTATCCACTCTCCAAAGCCCCGGACACACTGCAGCCTGTGCAGCACCACCCCACTGCAGAAGATCAGCTTCCCTTCCACTGAGTTAGACCTGTGCAATTAAGAACACGCTGTCATTCATTACTTTCAGCAATAAATGGGGATTTAAGAGGCTCCTAATTATTGGGTAGACAATAAAATCCAAATCAGTGGACCCTGAAGGGGGTAGATAGTCATTCTAATCCAGGTTATACTTCGTCATTAGCTGCTCACCTGTATGCGAGACGCAGAACGAACAGTTCCAGAAAGGCTGATTCAAAGAGGAGATCCTGATCCTGCTTAGGGAGATCTTGAAACCCTGGGATCTTCTCTGCCCAACCCCGGATGATCTCCATGGAGCCGGTCAGAAGATCGTAGAACTGCTGGATGTTCTGGGTGTCGTCTCCAGTCATTTGGTAGTCAGGGTTAGACTGAAACTGGAATTTAATTTAAACAGGACTTAATGAGGTCCTTTAAAATATATAACCCGTGAAATTGCAAAGCCTATTTCTAGGAGGGGGGAGTTCTTTTATACTATTAAATTCATGTCTTCCTTTTATTGAGTTCTTCATTTCAAAGCAATTTTCTTACTAAAAGATGTCACTTTAAAAAGCTGGACAAAGTTAGAAGTGCACAATGTCTCCACCAAACTTGGTCCATAAATTGTAAATTGAGCGCACAGCTAAATCAGGGAGGCCAGTATTAGTGCTGTTAGTGAGTTATCTCGGTGTCTCTTTCAATATAAGGTGTTTTAGTAAACTCACTCTTGAATAGTCCAAGGCAGACATGGAGGGGTTGGAGTCCACATGAGCTCTGACCAGCGCGCTGATGAGGCTGACGGGCGGTGAGGCCGGGGCGGGGTCTTGGGGGCTCTTGGGTTTGGAGGGAAGCCGGCCTCTCCGGCCCTTTAGACTGGCTGTTCGAACAACTTTTAAGAAAAAACAACAACACAACATAAAGGCCATGAAATAAGAGAATCATGCTGCGCAAAAGTACCAAAGAAAAATCTAAATGTCAAGAGTGAAAGATTAACATGCACTTGTGCGCGCAGTTGGTGCCCGGCTGCCCCATCAGAGACACACATCCCAGCCTCTCTCACCTTCCTTCACCATCCCCACCACCAGACACTTCTGGAAGCGGCAGTACTGACAGCGGTTCCTTCTGCGTTTATCCACAGGACAGTTTTTATTCGCTAAACACACGTACTTAGCGTTTTTCTGAACAGTTCGCTGCAAGATAAAAATACAGATGATTTTAGTTTCTACAAATATAGGTTCATTTCTGCATGTGAAGGAAATGCAATAAGTGAGCTCTCATAATTTACCCTGCCTCCCAACCCGTAAAAAAAAAATATATATATATATATATATTAGAAAATAAAATAAGATTTTTAAATGTATTTTTAAATGATCATTTACATTTGCCACTGTGACATATAAGGTGCTCATGTAGGCTACAATATGGTCTTTAACAGTTATCTTTATGATATTTCAGTCACTACCAGAACAAATGGACATAATATGACGCATATAGTTTAGATTAATTGTTATATAGTTATAAGTGTTACTACACATGTTGGCACGTTAAAATGACATTCATTATGCCTATTTTTAAGCTTCGCAAATCCTGACAAGAACGGACCTGTTAAATCCCACATTTGTCCACCTGAGACAATAAAAATAAATAAAGCCCACGAAATGTGTTTAAACAACTTTAACTGGTATTAAACTAAATCTTACCTTAAAGAACCCTTTGCACCCCTCGCATGTTCTGACCCCATAGTGCTGGCAGGCAGCGTTATCCCCGCACACCGCGCACAGACCCTCGTTAGAAGGAGACCCTCTGGAGGGGGGGGATGGAGCCTGGCTGTCCATCAGCTGGTGGCCCAGCTGGAGGGGGAAGCTGAGGCCAGTCTGCTTCCTAAGGGCACTGGGCACCCCGAAGCTCTGACCATCCAGGCCCCGGTGAGCTGCGGGGTGGTCATGGCTCATGGAAACATGCAGAGGGCCATCGAAGCGCATCTGGCAGCTGGACCCGGGTGTACCGGGAGGGGACTGTTTAAAGGAGAACAGGGACAGCCTCGACACAGGGTTCTTCCTCTGCTCTATCATGTGAGAGGTGGCAGCCACATAGTTCTGATGGAAGCTGTGCAGAGACCCGGGGTCCTCCCACATATGATTGGGTTGGACCTGGAAGTTTGGCGTGCTGGGGGCGTGAGGTGAGGAGGGTTTGAAGTACATGGGCCCGGGGTGGCTCATCATGTCCTCTGACTGGGGAGGTAGGTGAGGCTGCTGATGGTAGCTGTGCAGCTGGACATCCTCCACCTTGATGGAGGCCTGTTCTCCAGACTGGGGCATCTGGTACAGACAGGGAGGCTTCACGTCGTAGCCTGTGTTATAGTTGTCCATGAAGGTGCTGAAACTGGGAAGAGACGTGCTGGCTGTGATCTCAGTGTTGGTCAGGTCCATACTGAACTTAACAAACTCAGGTGTTAGGAAGTCACAGCTGTACTCGGTGTGGTAGCTGTAACTCTGGGAAGCAGGGCTGGCTCCTTGAGGTGATGACCCATACTGACCCTGAATGCAGGGCATGGCTGCAAAACAAAACCAGGTTTTCATTTACACAAACTTTCAACAGGATCATACAAATAAGTTATAGTTCTGGATTGTACAATTCATCATTATTAACAATTACGCGTGGTACAAACTGTAACTGATACATTAATTTCCTCGTGTCTTTTATCGGAACTGTCTGAATATATTCCGATCTAAATGTGACGTGTCAGAAGTCTTTACCTTATGTCTTTACTGTCCGGTGACACTTGAAATGGGTAAAGCTGACAGGTGTTCAGGTGTTCAGGTGTTCAGGTGTTCAGGTGTTCAGGTGTTCAGGAAGCTTCTCCTAATGAAATAGATCACTTTGATTTATGTTCCTTGAAAATGTTATTCCATCAGAATATTAATCCAAGAAATCCTCCAGAATCAGTCTTTAAGACACCTGGTTTGATATCCAGTCAAATAGAAACATTATAAACAAGTATCTGTCACATTTAATGTGTTGTGAGATACGAAAAATTCCGATTATAAAAATAAATAAAAACATTTTAAATGTACAAAGTTTATCCAGCTGCTGAAGCTCTTCTGGAGCAGAACACGCGCAAGTCAGAAGGCGCGAGGCAGAACTTCTGTCATTATAAATCTGCTCTGATCCACTCTAAACACTTAATTACCGAGCTGTGTAATATTTAGGTTTTTAGTTTAAAAAAAATTATCAGATTAAAAAAAAAAACATAAATAGTCAATACCAGCTTGCACAGCACAAATCTGACTTCTAACACATAATATGTAAAAAAAAAAATATAAAAAGAATAAATAAACTCACCTTTCACATCAGAAACGTTGTTGATCCATGCATTAAGCATGTGGACGGTGTTCTGGAATGTCTGTTAAAGCTCCACAGCTTGAAGGAGGACAGCCTCTGATACCAAGTGTGACTCTCCCAGCACTGAGCGCGACACACACATCGACTACCCCGCGAGCCCAATGTGCCTTTGTTTATGTGAGCTCGAGCCTGCACGGCCCACGTGCTTCAGAGCTGCACGTCATCAGTGAGATGCACCAATCCGTTACAGAAAGTCGTTCAGATGCAGGAGGGGATTCTGCACAGCCTGTGTTCAGCCTGTATTCAGCCTGTGTTCAGCCTGTGTTCAGACTGTGTTCAGCCTGTATTCAGCCTGTGTTCAGACTGTGTTCAGCCTGTGTTCAGCCTGTGTTCAGACTGTGTTCAGCCTGTATTCAGCCTGTGTTCAGCCTGTGTTCAGCCTGTGTTCATCCTGTATTCAGCCTGTGTTCAGCCTTTGTTCAGCCTGTGTTCAGTCTGTGTTCAGCTTGTGTTCAGCCTGTGTTCAGCCTGTATTCAGTCTGTGTTCAGCCTTTGTTCAGCCTGTGTTCAGTCTGTGTTCTACCTGTGTTCAGCCTGTGTTCATCCTGTATTCAGCCTGTGTTCAGCCTTTGTTCAGCCTGTGTTCAGTCTGTGTTCTACCTGTGTTCAGCCTGTGTTCAGCCTGTGTTCAGCCTGTATTCAGTCTGTGTTCAGCCTGTCTCTGTTCAGTCTGTGTTCAGCCTGTATTCAGTCTGTGTTCAGCCTGTCTGTGTTCAGTCTGTGTTCAGCCTGTATTCAGCGGAAATTACTGAAAACTGTATAAAAGATGAAATGATGAATAAAATTCCGTTTACTTGGTGTTCTGTGACCTGATCCAATAAATCCTTTGTTATTTGATATATTTGTGGAGAGTTGTTGGGTTTAAAGATGAAACATATTTCTCTATACTTTGGTCTGATCATTTGATTGGATGTTTTTCTTTTGTCAGTAAGAGTGATGACTTAATGTTCCTAAAACCCTGTATCCGTGATGATGTGTTCAAACGTGCCACTAGTCAGCTGTGCGGACACAACTGGGACTGTTGGTGAACTCACACCTGTTCTGTAAGATAACGAACCAGTGGGTCAGTATTATTCACCGTTATCTTTCAACAGAACTCAAAACATAGAGCTGATAATGGTGTGGGTGTGTGAGGCCCACCTATTCAAATGATTTCAGCCATTTCTCCAAGGCATGGACAGAGTAAGGAAGCCTCATTACCTGGAGGGGGGAGGGGGGGGGGGGTATTCAGTTGTCACGGGTGGGGGGGGGAGGGTAGAGTCAGATGTCACGGGTGAGCCAGTTTAGTCCAGAGAGAGGGAAGTGAGATAGTGGGGTGAGAATGGAGAGTGACGCAGAAAACAGTCAGGGTTAGAAATAGTCCAGACTCTATTGTTCTTGTGCTTTTATAATACGAAACTAGATCACAAACCAGATATTTATAATAACACACACGCACACTTTCTTTATAATAACACACTTTCTTTATAATAACACACACACACTTTCTTTATAATAACACACACACACTTTCTTTCTTTCTCCCCCCACTCACTCACTCCTGCACACACTCACACGTTCGCGCGCCCACCTACCCACCCTCACGCACGCGCTAGTCCGGCACGGCCTCGTATTCCAGGTTTACTCAGTAAAACCAATAATGACAAATACAAAGTATGTTTGTATGCTTGAGTTTACAATAAACTAAAATAAATAAATATCCAACAGAATATATGAATCCACAAATCACACCGTAATAAGGAATGAGGTGTTTTGACAAAGGCAAATAAAGAAATCAAAGTAAGCAGCGTTGCATGCTGATCCTCACCTCTAGGGGGCACTATTGTTCATCTCCCATACATCAACATATTCCTCTACATTTATAGCATTGACAAACGGTTTTGTTTTTGTAACTAGATTTAGCACTTTTAAAATGAAAAACTAATAGACCTACTTGACTTAAAGCTGAAAGTTGCAGTGTGTCACCTAGTTTGGACCCTTTAACCTCTAGAAAGACGAGGTCAGAACTTCCTGCTGCTCAGCAAATAACAACAGATGAGTATATTATTTAGCAGATGATAAAACATGCAGAGTGTTTCTATCCTTCTCACTGATGGAAGATGATCCTCTGCACAGAGACACACCAGAGGTCTTAAACTATGTGATTTAGACTAAAATGATCACCTTTTTTCTTAAAAACCCAATTAGGTTTTCTTCAGTCCAAAATGAAATTGACATTTTTATGTAATAGGCGTATTATTTTATTAAATTCACTTGTTAGAATGTATTCACCTAACAATGTCTGCATTAATCTGCACAATTTACAGAAAGGTAGTAGGCTATAGTAAACTGGCTGGTCAATTGATGCCCCTAATCTGCTGTTATCCATTAAACAATTAAAGTTTAGAATGAAAACACAATTAGCAGTTTAATTTCCCATTTTACTGTAGAATGATTAGGTGCCTCATTTAGATGCACACTTAATTGGCAATCATTTGAAATTGGGGAGCTGGACCTAATCTTATCAACATTATTTCCTAAAGAGGATATATTTAACATGTTCAGTGGAATGAAGACTGACGTTGCCAATCCGTGTCTGAGTGTGTGTGAGCGTGTGTGTGTGTGTGTGTGTGTGTGAGCGTGTGTGGCTGTGTTTAGGGTTGTGTATGTGCACATGTGCAGAGGGGATGGGGGGCGTGTGACAGAGTGATCTGTAATCTATAATGAGTTCCTTGTAACTTGATTTCATCATCAGTGTAATAGCTATTCAGTGTGGGAATAAGAGTAAGACTAGGATTAGAGACTGTGTGTATTAGTCTTTACATTTCCCACTGGGGTCAATAACACAGTGAAATATACGTCATGTCATAAGGAGCCTGTATTCTCCACAGTGCTGGAGCACTGAGCGTCAGCTTTAGAAGACACTGTTCAGAGGCCCTGACAAGGTCAGTGTCTGTGTCCGTCCCTGGCTGCCAGCAGCCTCCTGTGACATTCCTCTGCCTTCTGGAGGGGCAGCCTGAGGCACCAGCAAAACTGCTTCACACACAGAATCACTCAGGAAACTTCCACAGACACTCAGGGAACTACAAGCCTCTCATCTCCCCTGTAATTGGTTCTATCTGATGGTCAGCAGGTGGTTTAGACTTCC
The DNA here is from genome assembly GCA_030340665.1 of Neosalanx taihuensis. Classification (NCBI taxonomy): domain Eukaryota; kingdom Metazoa; phylum Chordata; class Actinopteri; order Osmeriformes; family Salangidae; genus Neosalanx; species Neosalanx taihuensis. The sequence continues at coordinate 427,195 of CM059291.1, forward strand.
TGGTTCTGAAGACACCTCCCAGCTGTTTCCCTTCAACCCAATAACATGTAGTCCACTAGCATTTAGCCCAATAACATGTAGTCCACTAGCATGTAGCCCAATAACATGTAGTCCACTAGCATTTAGCCTAATAACATGTAGTCCACTAGCATGTAGCCCAATAACATGTAGTCCACTAGCATGTAGCCCAATAACATGTAGTCCACTAGCATGTAGCCCAATAACTTGTAGTCCACTAGCATGTAGCCCAATAACATGTAGTTCACTAGCATGTAGCTCACTAACATGTAGCCAAATAACCTGTAGTCCACTAACATGTAGTCCATTAGCATGTAGTCCAATAACATGTAGTCCACTAGCATGTAGCCCACTAGCAGTCTGAAAAAAGAGAGCAGATTCTTGCTTAATCACCACCATCCATACACCAAGTCATCTTAAATGAGAAGTATGAATTTTAGAGCAAAGATATCTGGAAATGTTTGTTGATTGAACTGACTAACCTCATTTCCAATGTAGACCTTGATGGGATGATAACTTTCTAAGCATTAGACAGGATCACCCTAAAGGCATTTCTTTGCCACGTTCCATTTCTGGATCCCCTCTTTACAAGCTTAAATGTCTCCTGAATATGCTTTAATACCTGCTCTTTGGAGCCAGGTAGCACCTTATCACTTTAATACATCTTTATATAACATTCTGTTAACTAGCAGTGCCTTGTGGGCCAGTGTCCTCTACTGGCTGCTCCCATGGTGACGAAGGTAGCAGCTCACAATGAGCCTGTAAAACAGGGATGAAGGCCTCTACCAGGCACTGATGAATATGCATGAATCACAGTGTCATGACATGCACTGTAATTGGCAGCAACATTAGTAATGACACGGCTGGTATCAAATCCCTGCATATTCATGTAGTGGGGTAATATTTTCTAGTTTTTTTTTCTCCCTTCTCTCCTCAATGTATTCTGAAGCTGCAGGTGTCCTTGATGTTACAATCAATTGCCTGTTGGATTGTGCTCCCGCAAAATCAGGGAAAGCGATGTTTTCTTTGTCAATCTCTTTGATGAGTAATTTCATCATCACAGAGGTAAAAGTTGAGGACTGAACAGAATTAAAACAGTTCCATTTCCCTCCATAATTTTCTGACGTTCCGGCTAAGATCACATCAAGCACAGTCCTTTGACCATAAATATCCATTGTACATCATATGAATATCAATTATGATTAAAGGGGTTTTTCATGTATTTTCTACCTGTATCAGTAAGCCAGGTTACAATTCAAAACAAACTCCAACGCTTCTTACATTGGATTTATCCGCATCAGAACCAGTGGGTTTACAGAAACATCACGCTGCCATTGTGTCTAAGCCTGCCTGTGTTTACTGTTCTTCCTTCTCTAACCAGAATCTGCAGTGATTCCATTCCAGTCGCACCAAACAGTTCTAGAATGGAAGAGGGAATTTGCTGCAGCTTTGCATAAGCTGCATGGGTCCTTAAGTCTCTGGGTGGAGGGATTGTCTTCTTCTCTGTGTGCAGTGGAGAGCAGAGCCCAGTCTGAGGTGCTGATGAGGCCAGGCCAGCACACCAGCGACACCCAGACAGTGTGTGGTTGAGACGGCATGATGGAGGGGAACCGCTGGGACCAGAAAACACTGAGATCACAGATGTGCTTAGCTTCCTAAGAGCTAGATGGGGCCTTCATACGACTTAACAATGAAAACACAATGGAGAACTGCAGCCTATAAGGGTTCAAACCTACATTGTAAAAAAACAGAAACACATTCACCCCCAGTAAATGAGTGTTTATGAAGGGGTGTGGCCTTAGATGGTGGGAAAAGCAGGTTCCAAACTGCTGGAAGCTAGGTGACGTTCCATGGTGTCTCACTGCTGTTAGAACACAACATATAGTCTGCTTAGAATACAGTCTGGTAAGGATATATACATCTCCCTGCATGTCACAGTACACAGGCTGGACATGCTCCATGCGTGCAACAGTACACAGGCTGGACATGCTCCATGCGTGCCACAGTACACAGGCTGGACATGCTCCATGCGTGCCACAGTACACAGGCTGGACATGCTCCATGCGTGCCACAGTACACAGGCTGGACATGCTCCATGCGTGCAACAGTACACAGGCTGGACATGCTCCATGCGTGCCGCAGTACACAGGCTGGACATGCTCCATGCGTGCCGCAGTACACAGGCTGGACATGTTCCATGCGTGCCACAGTACACAGGCTGGACATGCTCCATGCGTGCCACAGTACACAGGCTGGACATGCTCCATGCGTGCCACAGTACACAGGCTGGACATGCTCCATGCGTGCCACAGTACACAGGCTGGACATGCTCCATGCGTGCCGCAGTACACAGGCTGGACATGCTCCATGCGTGCCGCAGTACACAGGCTGGACATGCTCCATGCGTGCCGCAGTACACAGGCTGGACATGCTCCATGCGTGCCACAGTACACAGGCTGGACATGCTCCATGCGTGCCACAGTACACAGGCTGGACATGCTCCATGCGTGCCACAGTACACAGGCTGGACATGCTCCATGCGTGCCGCAGTACACAGGCTGGACATGCTCCATGCGTGCAACAGTACACACATGACTTCAGTGGCTGTGTTTCACACACATAGCAGCTTGCAGCTTTAGTGAATCATCTAGATGGACAATATTTGGAAAGGGGCAGTGGGATTTGCTCTACATTAGTATGTGATTTATCGTGTTTTATCCTAGAGTGATTTTATTGTATTTTTTTGATCCACAACACGAAGAATGGCCCAACACCCCCTCCTGAATCCATCATAAAGAACGTGAAGACCTGCAGAATAAAGCCACACATCTATTAGCATTACTGTCCCCCCGAGTCACATGACAACCAAACAGATGACTGCTGTGTTTGTGGCGTTGAGGCAAGAGTGTAGGTGACAGTGATCTACCCAGAGCACCTCTACCTAGAGCACCTCTACTTACCTAGAGCACCTCTACCTAGAGCACCTCTACCTAGAGCACCTCTACCTACCTAGAGCACCTCTACCTAGAGTACCTCTATCTACCTAGAGCACCTCTACCTACCTAGAGCACCTCTACCTAGAGCACCTCTACCTACCTAGAGCATCTCTACCTAGAGCACCTCTACCTAGAGCACCTCTACCTAGAGCACCTCTATCTACCCAGAGCACCTCTACCTAGAGCACCTCTACCTAGAGCACCTCTATCTACCTAGACCACCTCTATCTACTCAGACAGGTCTCCATGTCTCCTCCCCCGGTCTCCTCCCCCGGTCTCCTCCCCCACTCTCCTCCCCCACTCTCCTCCCCTACTCTCCTCCCCCACTTTCCTCCCCCACTCTCCTCCCCCACTCTCCTCCCCCCCACTCTCCTCCCCTACTCTCCTCCCCCACTTTCCTCCCCCACTCTCCTCCCCCACTTTCCTCCCCCACTCTCCTCCCCTACTCTCCTCCCCTACTCTCCTCCCCTGCTTAACATGCTCATCATGGTGGGAGGAGCCAGAGGCTCAAGGTGAACCTGTGACACAAAGAAGTTTAAATATTTTGCTCTCGTCCTCCAGACACCCTGAACTGGAAAGGCATCACTGCTGGCACATTCCACTCTGGGTTTGATGAATCACTCTGGCTTCCTGGAGAGATTCAGACCTGGACCACTGGCACTGCAGAGCTGTGTTTCTCAGAAGGGAGTGTGACTGGGGCTGGGGTGAGGGCTGGGGTGAGGGGTAAGGGGCGAGGGGCAGGGGCTGGGGCTGGGGTGAGGGCTGGGGTGAGGGCTGGGGTGTCAGGGGCGAGGGTCGGTAGTAGGGGCCTCCCCTTTCTTAAAGAAACACTGTGAGGTTCCTGTTCTGCTGTTATCTCCTGTCTGAGGGAACGGTTCTCCTGTGGTCACACCCTGTTCTCCTGTGGTTCCATCACACCCTGAATCAATTATCTATGCTGCTGGTTAGAGATTCCTTTATGCTGTCCTGCTCCTTCATTGACTGTCTAATTGTGGAATAGTGGGGGTTTGAAACCCCCCCTCACCCCCGAGCAACACTGCCCCTGCCCCCACCCCCTCCAGCCCCCACCCCCTCCAGCCCCCACCCCCTCCAGCCCCCACCCCCTCCTGCCCCCACCCCCTCCTGCCCCCACCCCCTCCAGCCCCCAACCCCTCCAGCCCCCACCCCCTCCAGCCCCCACCCCCTCCAGCCCCCAGCCTCTAATCCACAGTTATTCATCCTTTCCTTTCAAAATGAGGATTTACAGTGTGTCTGTTCACCAGGGAGAGCAGAAGCTTCTTCTGGAGAGGGAGGCAGTTTGAGCGTTTGAAAAGAATTTCATAAAAGTCTGTCCCTAAAATCTACTCACCATTTAAATAACAGTATATTGCATATTAAGTGATGAACAAAATGTATTTGTAACATACTTCTTTCTTCTTTCAGTGTTGAATAGTTCTCAAAACATTTGGGTCCTTTTGCGGTCTGTGGTGTCATTCTTGTGAAAGTGATTGCTGTTTTTACCCACTGGAATATGTATGCCTGCACAATATTTTTCCCATCATGCATATTGCAGCAGAAGGCTTTGCGTTTGTGAATAACGTGTGATGTATTCTAAACATTGGGGGACAATAAGTAGCCAAAAATGGGCTCAGTGTTGATGTGTTTCCTCAGTCGGATCAGAGGACTGCCCTCATGGAGAGAGACCATCCCTCTTCTGGAACCAGCCTTCACAGCACCAGGCTCATTCACTGAGGAGTCCGATATCTACACAAAGCCATCATGAAATCAGATTAGGAACAGGTAAATGCTTCATTTTTTCTCTGCGGTTGACACTTATCTGTGGAATTCCTGGTTGGTGTGGTCATAATGCCTTATTTATCCCTCCGTGTTCATCTGTCATTCATGAGAGCCCCTGACATTCTGGGCTTGAGGCACTGCTTGGGCTCACAGGTTCTCAAGTTCTTCCAAACAGTTCATGCAACTTGGAGAGATAAGTACAGTCTGCCTGTCATTACCGGGGGACAAATTAATACAGAAAATTATTTCCAAAGTAATGGGCGGGATGAAGCATTTGGGTGTAATTTGTCTGCGCATTGTTAAGACGAGTCACCTAGGTTCAAAGTAAAATGTCACAATTTTCCGTTCCATCTCACCGTCTTCACAGCCGTCTCATTATTCCGGGCCTGTGTTGTCTTTGGAAACCTTATTTCTCCATCTGTGTGAACACACCAGGGTCCTGGAGGTCACCACAAGAAGCCTCCAATTAGTGTGATTGCAGGGAAGGCAAGTGGCCAGTCAGCAGCAGGTGTGTGAAGGAGAGGCTCCTGGTGAGACTCAGGACAGGCTCCTGGAGAGACACAGGACAGGCTCCTGGTGAGACTCAGGACAGGCTCCTGGTGAGACTCAGGACAGGCTTCTGGTGAGGACAGGCTCCTGGTGAGGCTCAGGACAGGCTTCTGGTGAGACTCAGGACAGGCTTCTGGTGAGACTCAGGACAGGCTCCTGGTGAGACTCAGGACAGGCTTCTGGTGAGGACAGGCTCCTGGTGAGGCTCAGGACAGGCTTCTGGTGTGACTCAGGACAGGCTCCTGGTGAGGACAGGCTTCTGGTGAGACTCAGGACAGGCTTCTGGTGTGACTCAGGACAGGCTCCTGGTGAGGACAGGCTCCTGGTGAGACTCAGGACAGGCTCCTGGTGAGACTCAGGACAGGCTCCTGGTGAGGACAGGCTTCTGGTGTGACTCAGGACAGGCTCCTGGTGAGACTCAGGACAGGCTCCTGGTGAGGACAGGCTTCTGGTGAGACTCAGGACAGGCTTCTGGTGTGACTCAGGACAGGCTTCTGGTGTGACTCAGGACAGGCTTCTGGTGTGACTCAGGACAGGCTTCTGGTGAGGACAGGCTCCTGGTGAGACTCAGGACAGGCTCCTGGAGAGACACAGGACAGGCTCCTGGTGAGGACAGGCTTCTGGTGAGACTCAGGACAGGCTTCTGGTGAGACTCAGGACAGGCTCCTGGTGAGACTCAGGACAGGCTTCTGGTGAGGACAGGCTTCTGGTGAGACTCAGGACAGGCTTCTGGTGTGACTCAGGACAGGCTCCTGGTGTGACTCAGGACAGGCTCCTGGTGAGGCTCAGGACAGGCTTCTGGTGAGGACAGGCTTCTGGTGAGACTCAGGACAGGCTTCTGGTGTGACTCAGGACAGGCTCCTGGTGTGACTCAGGACAGGCTTCTGGTGAGACTCAGGACAGGCTTCTGGTGAGGACAGGCTCCTGGTGAGACTCAGGACAGGCTTCTGGTGTGACTCAGGACAGGCTCTTGGTGTGACTCAGGACAGGCTCCTGGTGAGACTCAGGACAGGCTCCTGTTGAGGACAGGCTCCTGGTGAGGACAGGCTCCTGGTGAGACTCAGGACAGGCTCCTGTTGAGGACAGGCTCCTGGTGAGACTCAGGACAGGCTCCTGGTGAGGACAGGCTCCTGGTGAGGACAGGCTCCTGGTGAGGACAGGCTCCTGGTGAGACTCAGGACAGGCTCCTGGTGAGGACAGGCTCCTGGTGAGGACAGGCTCCTGGTGAGGACAGGCTCCTGGTGAGACTCAGGACAGGCTCCTGTTGAGGACAGGCTCCTGGTGAGACTCAGGACAGGCTCCTGGTGAGGACAGGCTCCTGGTGAGGACAGGCTCCTGGTGAGGACAGGCTCCTGGTGAGACTCAGGACAGGCTCCTGGTGAGGACAGGCTCCTGGTGAGGACAGGCTCCTGGTGAGGACAGGCTCCTGGTGAGACTCAGGACAGGCTCCTGGGAACCGGCTTTGGGCTGAAAACAAACTCTCAGTGACACAGTTAGTTCATCATCTGACACAGCCGTGGCTTCCTGATGAAGCGCTGTGAGGATGACTTGACGGTCAACATTTGAAGACACATGACCTCAGGTATTCTAATTTAAACTGCCATGTACAGACATTCATCACATGATGAATCTTCAGTGTAGGAGTGACGTCAGTGAGACTGAACTCCATGTTCTTCTTCTCTCTCAGTTCTGATCAACGCACCTTGTGTCAGATGGAGGATCTTCAGGATGTTCTAACCTCCCCTTCTGTATGTCAGCACCCCTACCCATCACACTTCCTGTCTACAAGTAAGAATGCTCTTTGTATGCCATCCTCCTCCTTCACCTCCTCCTTCACCTCCTCCTTCACCTCCTCCTTCACCTCCTCCTCCTCCTCCTCTCACACCCTTCCTCGCTCCACACATCTCAGACGGCGGTAAACCTTTCCTTCAGGAAGTTCTGCAGATGAAGAAGCTCCTCTGAATGACGATAAACTTTAAGGAGGATGATCAGGGTCTCAAGGTGAAGGACACCAGGTCTGGCAGCCCTGCCTGTGTCCTCCCTCTGGCTCCCTCTGACTGGGGTGAACCAAAGGCCCTTGATTTGATTGGTGCTGCTGTGAATCATGAGCTTTAATTGCACCTGACATTTAAGCTCCTCTCTGGTATTTAAAGCAGTGTACAGGTGTGCCTCATTACTGAGGGGTTGTGTGGAGATACAGGTGGGCTGATGAAGATGTCCTCAACCATCACTTCATCCTGTCATCCGTCAGCAAAACTTCCTCTCACACCTGCCCAAGCATTCACTCAAACACGAGGCCCCACACACTCACTCAAACACGAGGCCCCACACACTCACTCAAACACCAGGCCCCACACACTCACTCAAACACCAGGCCCCACACACTCACTCAAACACCAGGCCCCACACACTCACTCAAACACCAGGCCCCACACTCTCACTCAAACACCATGCCCCACACACTCACTCAAACACGAGGCCCCACACACTCACTCAAACACCAGGCCCCACACACTCACTCAAACACGAGGCCCCACACACTCACTCAAACACCAGGCCCCACACACTCACTCAAACACGAGGCCCCACACACTCACTCAAACACCATGCCCCACACACTCACTCAAACACCAGGCCCCACACACTCACTCAAACACCAGGCCCCACACACTCACTCAAACACCAGGCCCCACACACTCGCTCAAACACCAGGCCCCACACACTCACTCAAACACCAGGCCCCACACACTCACTCAAACACCAGGCCCCACACACTCACTCAAACACCAGGCCCCACACACTCACTCAAACACGAGGCCCCACACACTCACTCAAACACCAGGCCCCACACACTCACTCAAACACGAGGCCCCACACACTCACTCAAACACCATGCCCCACACACTCACTCAAACACGAGGCCCCACACACTCACTCAAACACCATGCCCCACACACTCACTCAAACACGAGGCCCCACACACTCACTCAAACACCATGCCCCACACACTCACTCAAACACGAGGCCCCACACACTCACTCAAACACCATGCCCCACACACTCACTCAAACACCAGGCCCCACACACTCACTCAAACACCAGGCCCCACACACTCACTCAAACACCAGGCCCCACACACTCGCTCAAACACCAGGCCCCACACACTCACTCAAACACCAGGCCCCACACACTCACTCAAACACCAGGCCCCACACACTCACTCAAACACCAGGCCCCACACACTCACTCAAACATGAGGCCCATGGTCCACAAAATGGCTTTAATCTACTGAAAGTGTTTACTAGAACATACAGAACATGACAGATGAATGATTTAGCCGGATATGTGAAGCTGCTGTCTGTGGCCTTTCAGGAGAGGATACTGACTGACTGACATACAGATGGTTTATCCTCTTGTTCTTTATGATAAATAAAACAATTAAGCACTTCTTCTCCCACATTCTTATTCTCAAATCCCTTTCCCTCTCTTTCCTTCCGTCTGGTTCAGAGGACGATGCCCTCAGTGCCCCTCAGCACTGTAATTGCTGTCTATGTGAGCGTAAACAAATTAGAAGAAAAAAAAAAGGAAGAAGGAAATAGCCAGTAGGCGTTGTGTTGGTACTGGTCCCAGGACCCATCTGTCCCTGGGCCATCCGTGCCTCGTGCTGGCTGAGGAAAAACAAAGCATATGTTGATTGTTAGCCAGGGTGTACATAGCATGTCCTGTCCACTCAGGGTCTCTCTTGTAGCCGCAAACTCCCAACTTTGTTTCTCCAGGCTATCTGTCAGAGCTCATTTAGCATTTGAGGATACATGGTTTCCCATGTAGTGCATAAAGGCAGCATGTTTCTGCAGTAGCAGAGCTGCTATATGAGCAGTGATCTGTCAGCCAGGCTCCTTCAGTAGAAGGATGTGGGACAGGGCCACAGCACAGAGGCTGTATTTCCAGGCTGTATTTCCAGGCTGTATTTCCAGGCTGTATTTCCAGGCTGTATTTCCAGGCTGTATTTCCAGGCTGTATTTCCAGGCTGTATTTCTAGGCTGTATTTGCAGGCTGTATTTCCAGGCTGTATTTCCAGGCTGTATTTGCAGGCTGTATTTCCAGGCTGTATTTCCAGGCTGTATTTGCAGGCTGTATTTACAGGCTGTATTTCCAGGCTGTATTTGCAGGCTGTATTTGCAGGCTGTATTTACAGGCTATATTTCAATTGTTTATAAAGATCACTGTGCCTTCTGGTTTTAGCAGGATGACAGAACATGGATTTTAGAAACTGCAAGTACATACCTAAAATTCATAAAGTAATATTTCTATATTCACTTTAGTGGACATTAAATATACATCTGGAAATAAGCACTTATTTTTATGGTGCATCTTGGCTTCTGTATTAAATAAACTGGTGTGTCCCCTCCAAGGCCTTGTTCTCACCAGCCCCTGAACAGACCCTGAACAGCTCCTGAACAGCTCCTGAACAGCTCCTGAACAGACCCTGAACAGCCCCTGAACAGCTCCTGAACAGACCCTGAACAGCCCCTGAACAGCCCCTGAACAGACCCTGAACAGACCCTGAACAGACCCTGAACAGCTCCTGAACAGCTCCTGAACAGACCCTGAACAGCTCCTGAACAGACCCTGAACAGCTCCTGAACAGACCCTGAACAGACCCTGAACAGACCCTGAACAGCTCCTGAACAGACCCTGAACAGCTCCTGAACAGCTCCTGAACAGCTCCTGAACAGACCCTGAACAGCTCCTGAACAGCTCCTGAACAGACCCTGAACAGCTCCTGAACAGACCCTGAACAGCTCCTGAACAGACCCTGAACAGCTCCTGAACAGCTCCTGAACAGACCCTGAACAGACCCTGAACAGCTCCTGAACAGCTCCTGAACAGCTCCTGAACAGCTCCTGAACAGACCCTGAACAGCTCCTGAACAGCTCCTGAACAGCTCCTGAACAGACCCTGAACAGCTCCTGAACAGCTCCTGAACAGACCCTGAACAGCTCCTGAACAGCTCCTGAACAGCTCCTGAACAGCTCCTGAACAGACCCTGAACAGCTCCTGAACAGCTCCTGAACAGAATCTGAACAGCTCCTGAACAGCTCCTGAACAGACCCTGAACAGCTCCTGAACAGCTCCTGAACAGCTCCTGAACAGCTCCTGAACAGACCCTGAACAGACCCTGAACAGCTCCTGAACAGACCCTGAACAGACCCTGAACAGACCCTGAACAGCTCCTGAACAGCTCCTGAACAGCTCCTGAACAGACCCTGAACAGCTCCTGAACAGACCCTGAACAGACCCTGAACAGCTCCTGAACAGCTCCTGAACAGACCCTGAACAGACCCTGAACAGCTCCTGAACAGCTCCTGAACAGACCCTGAACAGCTCCTGAACAGCTCCTGAACAGCTCCTGAACAGCTCCTGAACAGCTCCTGAACAGCTCCTGAACAGCTCCTGAACAGACCCTGAACAGCTCCTGAACAGCTCCTGAACAGACCCTGAACAGCTCCTGAACAGCCCCTGAACAGACCCTGAACAGCTCCTGAACAGCCCCTGAACAGACCCTGAACAGCTCCTGAACAGACCCTGAACAGACCCTGAACAGCTCCTGAACAGCTCCTGAACAGACCCTGAACAGCTCCTGAACAGACCCTGAACAGCTCCTGAACAGCTCCTGAACAGCTCCTGAACAGCTCCTGAACAGACCCTGAACAGACCCTGAACAGACCCTGAACAGCTCCTGAACAGCTCCTGAACAGCTCCTGAACAGCTCCTGAACAGACCCTGAACAGACCCTGAACAGCTCCTGAACAGCTCCTGAACAGCTCCTGAACAGCTCCTGAACAGACCCTGAACAGACCCTGAGCTCTCTGTTCGTGTATCTATTTGACTGGAGCGGCAGACATGATATTCACTGTCATTATTGTCGCCATGTCATTTCCCAGCATTTTTTCCAGCAGCTCTGGACTTCCTCTCAGTGACTGCTGTGTCTCTAGGGGGGGCTGGGCAGCTGCAGGGTGTGTGTGTCTGGCCCCCTCTTCCTCCCTTTGCCCCCTCTTCCCCCTTATGCCCCCCTCTGCCCCCTTCTGCCCCCCTCTGCCCCCCTCTGCCCCCTTCTGCCCCCCTCTGCCCCCCTCTGCCCCCCTCTGCCCTCCTCCAATGAAGAACATGGTTCCACAGTGTTCCTGCCTTGTTCTGGCAGTATACAGTGGACACACTCTCATGTAATTCATTCTCAAATGTGCCCTTTAAATCTGTTGTTTTCTCTCTGTTATTTTTTACCTCTGTTTTTTTCTGTTTATTTATATATTTTTCTTCCAGTGGTGGGATGGCTTGCAGCTAGCCGTAGCATTAACCAGAGCCCACCGGCTAGCTGGCCTCAAGTCGCTCAAACGTAAAATAAATCAGGGCTCAAAGGACCTGCTCATTCCAGCAGAGCCGCAGCTCTCTCCCCTCCAGCCTGCAGGAAGGACTTGAACTTCCTTGGCCATAACAAAGAGAGAGGGAGAGAGAGAGAGTCACTGGAGACACCAACATTAGAAGAGATTAATCATCTCTTTTCTCTCTTTTATTTCTAACCAAGAGATCGTCCTGCAATAAATCTTCAGAGATGTACGGAAGAATCTCCTGCTAATGAGAACAGGCTGAGTTCATTTGTTACAGCTTCCATCCTTTCATTTAAATTACAAAACTTGTGACCTTGTGACTCTGAATATAGATCTCTGCTACTTTGAGAGGGATTAATCCATAAATGTGGATCTGAGAGTCTTCTGTTCATTAGAACGTTTCAGTAGAGGGATCCTCTATGTTCTGCTTTAGATCAGGAGTCAGGAACCCCCCCCACCCCCACCACCCTTGTGTTCTTGTGTTTGAGGCTGTACATTTCAGGGACGTGGGAAATCATTACTTTCGATGATCACCACCACAATCGCCATTATTCTCTCCTTTGTTCATTCATGGCTTTTAAGAATGAGTAATATTATTGATTGATCTGAAGAGGATTTTTATTCACACTTGACCTTGTCCTCTTGGTCTCTGTAAACTGAGCAGTTGTTTAGGATGCAGTTAGGAGTATTGATCCACAGACTGGGCGGTGTTCAAACCCCCAGCAGGCTGATTGTGTCATGTAAGGAGATGAGTGTGTTCCCTCTCTCTCTGGCAGGCAGCTGGGATAGTCACATATGTGTTGTCAGGGTTAAACATCAAAAAATGTAAAACACACAAAAAAAACTGGCTGGGTAAATCCCCTGCCTCTACACACTTTAACACTTTGACTATCCCCTGCCCCCCACCCTCCCCCTGCCCCCCACCCTCCCCCTGCCCCCCATCCCGCCCTCCCCCTGCTCCCCTGCCCCCCTGCTCCCCACCCTCCCCCTGTTCCCCCTGCCCCCCTGCCCCCCTGCTCCCCAGCCCCTCCTTTTCCCCCTGCCCCCCTGCTCCCCAGCCCCTTCTGCCCCCCATCCCGCCCTCCCCCTGTCCCCCCCCCCAGCTCACCCTCCTCCCTCCTGGGCACGCTGCTCTTCTTGTGCCTCCCCCCCCCAGTGTAGGGTGCAGAGAGGAGCCTCCTGTGGCTCCTTGTGTGTCCAGAGCAGCTCTTCAGCTGATTCAAAGTGACAGGGACAGATGTGACATATTGGTTCCGACACACTTCCATAGCACCAGTCAGAGGCTGGAGGCTGACTCACCTCCCCTCTGCTGTGGAGCTGTCCCCTGCTGGAGGACAACACCATGACGCTCGGATGAACCTCCCAATGGCCCACACCGCTGCCAGGTACAGGCCTGCCACAGCCTGTTACACTGAGGAGACAGGGGGGCTCTGTGGCTCTCTACAGGGACATGATCACAGGTGGACACAACCAAACAGGCCTCCATCCCTCTCTCTCTCCCTCCATCCCTCCATTCTCTCTCTCTCTCCCTCCATCCCTCTCTTTCTCCATCACTCCCTCCATTCTCTCTCTCCCTCCATCCCTACCCCCATCCCTCTCTTTCTCCATCACTCCCTCCATTCTCTCTCTCTCTCCCTCCATCCCTACCCCCATCCCTCTCTTTCTCCATCACTCCCTCCATTCTCTCTCTCTCTCCCTCCATCCCTACCCCCATCCCTCTCTTTCTCCATCACTCCACTCCTCTTTTTGTCCACGCCTCTCCTTCTCTCTTCCTCCATCCCTCCCTCCTTTCTTAGATCCATCAATCCCCAGCCTATCAGCTTCCAGCTAGTCATGCTAATCAGGCCTATTTTGCACATAGTCATAGCACATCTAATGCAGGAGGCTTTTAATATTTTATAAGCGTTTTATGGTGTAGAGGACTGCTTCAGATCTGGTACCGTTGTAAGATGGAATTAGCGTGCTCCAAATGGCCTTACTTACCTTTTAAATGTCATGCATAGGAAAGGCTTTGCAAGGATGAAGCAGTCAGAATGGAGAGCTGAGATTTGGAAACATTTCCTGAATAAGTGAGATGTGAGGATCTCGATACATGACTGCCCCCTTTATGAGAAGGAAGTGTGGAGCAACAGGAGAGACTAGAGGATCCAACACACCATTAGTGACATCATATTGTTGTTGACAGATTTCCCTTCATCATTTTTTTCTTTAAATTGTTTTTTTTCTTCCCCTCCCTTTCTAAACCAGACTGTCATTCAATTTCTCCTCTTTCTCTCCCCCTCTCTCCCTCTCTCCTCCCCCCTCGCTTTGCTGTTGACACAGTGTCACAAGTCAAATTAGTAGGAGGTAGTCCATCATTCAGCTCGTTGTCAAAACAGATCATTTAGCATCATCTTGCTACCTCTGATATGCGGCCCATTACAAAAGCACGTCAGCATCAAGCAGCACATTAACAAACATTTCCCCTCTGAGAGGATCTTTAGAGCAGCAGCCCCTGCCTCCCCCCCTGCCTCCCCCCCTGCCTCCTACCCTGCCTCCTCCCCTGCCTCCCCCCCTGCCTCCTCCCCTGCCTCCTGGGTGAGTCTCTGACACACAGAGGCGAGCAGGACATTAGGTATGTCTGTTTTCTGTTAATGACAATCCTGCGAGGCTCCATGGACACAAGCTAGACACTCTATTACAGCGAGGGGGGAGGGGGGGGGTGTTCGCTGATAAATTAATAATCCAGCTTGTCACTGCTGCAGATGAATGCCCCTTGGTGATTGATGCTGTTTTTTCTCATAGGGCAGGAATTTGATGTCAGAGCCAAATGTGTTCTCAATGCCACGGGACCTTTCACAGACGCTCTCCGTAAAATGGATGATGAGGAGAAGCCTAACATCTGTCAGCCCAGAGCAGAAGCCCCTCATCCAGGGCTGCTACAGGTAACTAAGGAGCCCCCTCTGTCTCTGTCTCTGTCTCTGTCTCTGTCTCTGTCTCTGGCTCTGGCTCTGGCTCTGGCTCTGGCTCTGGCTCTTCTCTGGGTCTGTGTGTGGAGAAGCCTTGTCTGATGCTGCATCATTAGCAGGTCTGATCAATTCATTAGGACTTCTGGCTGAAGCTCTTGAGGATCAGAAAAAAAGTGCACCACACACATACACACACACACACACACACCAGTCATGCACATACAGACAAACCCACTCTTGCACACGCACTTGTAAACATGCCCCCCTGCTGTGCAGTCCAGGAGCATCTCTGACTGGCTGCTTCTGAACACAGGGCATCTCTGTGTGACTGTTTCTGAACACAGGGCATCTCTGAATGGCTGCTTCTGAACACAGGGCATCTCTGAATGGCTGCTTCTGAACACAGGGCATCTCTGATTGGCTGCTTCTGAACACAGGGCATCTCTGAATGGCTGCTTCTGAACACAGGGCATCTTTGAATGGCTGCTTCTGAACACAGGGCATCTCTGATTGGCTGCTTCTGAACACAGGGCATCTCTGAGCACCAGCAGCAGCTTCCATTGTTTCGTCTCCCAGCCCCTGTTAGGGCCACCACAGGATGTAGATGTGTTAAATCAAGCGCACCCTCCTCTGTATTGTGTTGGCTCCTCTCTCCTGTGTCATGACTGACGTGCAAATGAAGTTTGGGATTGGATCTCTCTGTGCTCCACCATGGCTCTGGGTTTCAAGGTGAGGCATGCTATTTGTGTTGGGAGTGTGTGTGGAGGCGGGGCTGGAGGAGGAGGGATGGTGGAGGGGGGGCAGGGGGCACCTTCCCCCCCCCCTCCCCCCCCCTCCCCCCCCCCCCCCCTGTTCCACTGCTAAATGGAGTCAGTGCCATGTGCATGTGTGCTTTAAACAGGACAATATGTGCACTCTGACTGGACTAAGGGAACAGGACTGGAATGGAAACCAGCAGAATTAATCTCCAGGAACCTTGTTGACAGGAGCTGATTACGAGGTGTCCCACCCCCCTACAAACCCCCCCACCACCCCCCCCCCCCCCACCCCCAAGACACCTCCCCCCCTTCCATCTCTCCCCCTCCAACCAGCTTTATCCTGACGGAGGTCCTCAACTACCTGGACACACACATCTACTAATAACACACACGTGTTAATAACACACACACACACACATCTACTAATAACACACACCTGTTAATAGCACACACACACATCTACTAATAACACACACCTGTTAATAACACACACACCTGCTAATAACACACACACACACATCTACTAATAACACACAAACCTACACTCTGGCAGAATACATTTTACTAATGCTGTTGACAAGTAAAGAGCCACGATACATCCAACAGATGTTCTCACCCCCACACATCCCCACACATCCCCACCCACTCCCACCCACTCCCACACACTCCCACCCACTCCCACACACTCCCACCCACTCCCACACATCCCCACCCACTCCCACCCACTCCCACACACTCCCACCCACTCCCACACATCCCCACCCACTCCCACCCACTCCCACACACTCCCACCCACTCCCACACACTCCCACACACCCCCACACATCCCCACACACTCCCAAACATCCCCACCCACTCCCACACACTCCCACACACTCCCACCCACTCCCACACACTCCCACCCACTCCCACACACTCCCACACACCCCCACACATCCCCACACACTCCCACACACTCCCACACACTCCCACACACCCCCACACATCCCCACCCACTCCCACACACCCCCACACACCCCCACACACTCCCACACACTCCCACCCACTCCCACACCCCCCCACACACCCCCACACACCCCCACACATCCCCACACACTCCCACCCACTCCCACACACTCCCACCCACTCCCACACACTCCCACCCACTCCCACACATCCCCACCCACTCCCACCCACTCCCACACACTCCCACCCACTCCCACACACTCCCACACACCCGCACACACCCCCACACATCCCCACACACTCCCAAACATCCCCACCCACTCCCACACACTCCCACACACTCCCACCCACTCCCACACACTCCCACCCACTCCCACACACTCCCACACACCCCCACACATCCCCACACACTCCCACACACTCCCACACACTCCCACACACCCCCACACATCCCCACCCACTCCCACACACCCCCACACACCCCCACACACTCCCACACACTCCCACCCACTCCCACACCCCCCCACACACCCCCACACACCCCCACACATCCCCACACACTCCCACACACTCCCACACACTCCCACACATCCCCACACACTCCCACCCACTCCCACACACTCCCACACACTCCCACACACCCCCACCCACTCCCACACACCCCCACACATCCCCACACACTCCCACACACCCCCACACACTCCCACACACCCCCACCCACTCCCACACACCCCCACACACTCCCACACACCCCCACACACTCCCACACACTCCCACACACTCCCACCCACTCCCATACACTCCCACCCACTCCCACACACCCCCACATCCCCACCCACTCCCACACACCCCCACACATCCCCACACACTCCCACACACCCCCACACACCCCCACACACTCCCACACACTCCCCCACACTCCCACACACCCCCACACACCCCCACCCACTCCCACACACCCCCACACCCCCCCACCCACTCCCAAACACACACCTTCACACACACCCTAAACACACTCCCTCACACACACACACACCCACACTGATTTACAAATAGCTGATGGAGCAAGCTGCTGACAGGAATGAATGAGCTAATCTGACGGCAGTGTTGGACTTCCACCAGATATTAATTCATCAGGAGGCTGGAGAGTGCAGACAGTTACAAATTCCTGCTTTAATTATGAATGAGCCCCTGGAAGGAGACCCCAGACACAGGAGACCCCAGACACAACCAAGCAGGAAGTTTTACACAGCAACTTTATGAACCTCCTTTGGTTCCCTGTTTTGTTTTCCTTTAAGATATTAATGCATGTCCCCCCCCCTCCCACCCTACACCCCCCAACATTTAAGAGAAAATAGATTTCCTCTTTGTAGCCCCTCATACCTCCACCTGGGACCCTTAGTAATGAATAAGTACCAAATAACCAATACCACATTAAATTATATTGTTTTCGATTTGCAATTTTTATGAGCCCTTCCTGGAGCCAGTTTGTAGGTGTTTTGCTG
The DNA here is from genome assembly GCA_030340665.1 of Neosalanx taihuensis. Lineage (NCBI taxonomy): Eukaryota > Metazoa > Chordata > Actinopteri > Osmeriformes > Salangidae > Neosalanx > Neosalanx taihuensis. The sequence continues at coordinate 445,076 of CM059291.1, forward strand.
GATCTTTATTCCCATTTGTCCCCAGCAGTGTGCAGTGAGCTGCCAGGACAGAGGGCCGCTCAGCCTGTATTGAATGAGCAGCCTCTGGGTGTCCACCTGGACAGCAGTGTTATTGATTCTGCAGAAGTGCTCTAATTGTTTCTCTTGGACAGCAGCTTGTCTAGATTATTTGATTGATTAGCTTGATACTATTCTGCCTCCCCATTCCTGTGCTGGCCAGCTAATAGGGCTGTAATCCCACAGCCCCACATGGCTCTCAGAGTTTTAATCTATCATCCCTATTATCCTTGTAGTCAACTAGATTAGTCCCTAATGTTTGCACACAATGCTCCCTCTCTCCTCTGCTCTGTTCCTAGGAGGCAGGGGAGAGTGTGCGTGTGTGTGCAAGTGTGTGTGTGCAAGTGTGCGTGTCTGTGTGTGCGTCGGTATCAATGCGTGCATGTGTGTATGTGTGTGTGTGTCTGTGTGTGTATGCGTGTTTTTGTGATTATGTGTGTCTGTGCATGCGTGTGTGCGTGTGTGTGATTACATGTGTCTGTGTGTGTTTCTGCATGTGTGTGTGATTATGTGTGTGTGTGTGTGTGTGTGTGTGTCTGGGGCAGTGTCACTGTGGGTCTGGTCATCAGGCCTCAGATCAGCATTGGGCTCCAGGCTCTGGTCCTGGACAGGGGCTGACACGTGCCGTATGTCTGGGCGAGACCCTGGTAACGTCTCCTGGTCATGAAAGAGCCCTGGAGCTTGAGAACCAGAGGAGGGAGAGAGGGGGAGGGGAGAGGGAGGGAGGGAGAGGGGAGAGGGGAAGAGAGTGGGGCAGAGGGGGAGGGAGGGTGAGCCGAGAGAGGTTGGGAGGGAGGGTGAGCAGAGAGAGGTTGGGAGGGAGGGTGAGGGGAGAGATTTAGGGAGGGAGGAAGGGTGAGTGGAGGGAGGTAGGGTGAGTGGAGGGAGGTAGGGTGAGTGGAGAGAGGTAGGGTGAGTGGAGAGAGGTAGGGAGGAAGGGTGAGTGGAAGGAGGGAGGGTGAGGGGAGAGAGGTAGAGAGGGAGGAAGGGTGAGTGGAGGGAGGGAGGGTGAGGGGAGAGAGGTGAAGTGGGAGGAAGAGGGGAGAGGGGAAGAGACGGGCAGAAGTGGTGACATGAGAGGTCACACCTCCAGGACTCCACACTGTCCGTCCTTGCCTGTGGAAAAATAGAAGCGTGTGTGTGTGTGTGTGTGTGTGTGTATGCATGTATGTATGTATGTATGTATGTGTGTGTGTGTGTATGTGTGTATGTGTGTGTGTGTGTGTGTGTGTGTGTGTGTGTGTGTGACGGCACCAGCAGGCCTGTGTCAGGCGCTGACACCTTGGAAGACCCTCCTCTGTGAGTCTGGGGTCCCAGGAGGGACAGGAAGGCTCCATGGCTTCTCACAGTCACATCAGCCTCCTAGTGATGCCCTCAGCCTCCTCAGCCTCCTCAGACTCCTCAGCCTCTAACGCCCAGCCTCCTCAGCCTCTCCCAGCATCCTCAGTCTCCACTCTCATCTCCCCCCCCCCCCCCCTAACACAGAATGGAGAATGCATTTTAAAAAGATATGTTCTGTGTACAATTACACAGTAGTAATCTGAGGAATGTAACATTTAAGAAGAGTTTTAGGTGAAGGTGGTTGTGGGGGAGGGGGGTGATGGGGGGCACGGGGGGCAGGGGGGGCACAGGGGGAATGGGGGGCAGGGGGATTATACCAACAAATTCTCCAGCTATCATGCTGAGTCGACGAACTCCATCAGAGAGAGGGTTGCCAGGTTCCTGGAAGGTTAATATCCCCCATCACGGGGGTTGTTTATCACACACAGCGTTCACTTTACAGAGCTACAAATGCTCATTGTCTTCCTACACAGACTTTTACTGGCCATGAGAGACGCTCTCATCCAGAGCGACTCAGCTGCTGTTAATGTTTAAAAAATGCCCTTTGATAACGACTTTGTCATTGTTTTATTCAGAAAGATCAACCAGCCCATTACAGTTGCAGGTATATTTTTTATACAATCGATACACAACAGTGTATTAATATTTAATTGTTTGTATGTCACTGTGAAAATGAGTGGCTGTTTTCCTGCAGGAGTGAAAGTATTTGATAGTGTCGTTAAAGTCAGCGTCTGGATATAGAGTTCTGTCCCTTAAAGGTCTTTTGTATGACAGAATGTGAGGATTTAAACAGTAAGCAGGATACACACACTGTAAAACACAGGCTGAGTGTCACTGCTGATGTGTTTCATGAATGTGTGTGTCAGTATGTGTGTGTGTCAGTATGTGTGTGTGTGTGTGTACATGTTACAATGAATAAATGTAAATGTTACAAACCCCAGTCAAACTCAGACCCCCAGCCCCCTCCAGACCCCTGCCCCCTGCGTACTCAGCCTGCCCAGCCCTCCCTGTAGACCAGAGGTGGGCAATTCCGGTCCTCAAGGGCCGCTGTCCTGAAGGTTTTAGATGTTGCCCTGCTTCAGAACACCTGATTCTAATGAATGGTCATTATGAGGCTTCCACAGAGCTTGATAACAACCCCTTCATTAGAATCACGTGTCCTAGACCAGGGAAACATGGAAAACCTTCAGGACAGCTTCCCTCTAGGACCAGGATTTGCCCCCCCCCCCCCCCCCCCCCGCTGTAGACGCTGCTCTGCCCGCTGCAGGAATCTGGAGTGTTTCCTGAGAGCTCCTGCTGCATCTCCGAGACACTTTCATGCTTCTGCCTCCACAGGTCGACATCACAGCTGTCAAAGGAGAACTGTGACTATCTCACTGTGTTTGTGTGTCTTTTCTCCTGACAATACAGCCCCATATCCAGGCCATGTTCCCATCAGATGAACTGAACAGTGACCTGGGGGTGATAAGCAGAGGGAGGATCAGCCTCCCAGTCGGCTGCTGTGTGAAGGACTTTTAACCCTTCGTTAGCCGGGGGAAGAGAAGAAAGCATATCGCCGATCCTGATGTTTCCGGAATGTTTAAAAAGGTCAATATGCTGATATTTTTGACAGCGCTTGACCTTTTGTTAAAAAAAGTAACAAAACCATTTGAATTGAAATAACTTCTTCTTTGTTTAGTTCTGGCACATAATGTATCCCAGTCCAAGCATGCTGTCTCTCTGCAGCATGTCCACATGAGTGAGTCGACTGTTAATACATCTTATTGATCTCATATCAAAAGGTGCTATTTAAATGCAGTGTGACTGTCTGGGCCCACTGGCCCAGCTTGTTCAGAGTGGGGACTGCATCGCTAATGACCACTGAGTGTGTGTGTGTGAGTAGGTGTGTGTGAGAGTGAGTATGTGAGTGTGTGTTGTCTGTGTGAGAGTGTGTGTGTCCAGCTGGCCAGACATCTGTTTTCTCCTTAAGGTAGCCAGCTGTAGAAGGTGTCCATGTTGCGTCACAGAGGAAAGGTGACCCATCACTGGCAGGAGCTTGTATGGGAATTCCCTCACATAGAGAGAGGTTAGTGTCTACTGTGTGAGGTGAACACTGGTACACTACACTGGTACACTGCACTGGTAGGTACACTGTACTGGTTCACTGCACTGGTTCACTGCACTGGTACACTGCACTGGTACACTGCACTGGTAAACTGCACTGGTAAACTGCACTGGTACACTGCACTGGTAAACTGCACTGGTAAACTGCACTGGTACACTGCACTGGTACACTGCACTGGTAAACTGCACTGGTTCACTGCATTGGTACACTGCACTGGTACACTGCACTGGTACACTGCACTGGTACACTGCACTGGTACACTGCATTGGTACACTGCACTGGTACACTGCACTGGTACACTGCATTGGTACACTGCACTGCTACTAACTACAGACACAAATGCAATGCACACGTTTGAAAAAAAAAGTTCCTTACTTTAAATATTTCAAATATAGAAAGTAAATCTGCCCTACGTCCTGTCAGTGGTAACCAGTACCAGACTGTTTTCACTGGAGAGATGAGAGCTGTGGATGAAACATGATTCACCAGCCAACACAGCTTCTCCAACCCTGCCTCCACACTGCCTGAGTGCTCACCTGTTACTGTTGCACCATTTCCCTGATACACAAACCCTCTCTGCTCTCCACGCCTTTGGTATTCCCACACATGCATTTAATTGACCTCACATGAACCCAAATACGTTTGATCTTTAAGAGCCATAAACTGGCTTTTGTCATTACCATAGGTTAATTACTGAGATTTGCTCTGAACTGTTGCTACACTAAGACTGTAATAACACCGCGCACACAAAAGGCATTCACACCGCCTGCCTGCGCACTAAATAGCCATTGTTGTGATCGCTCTATTAGATTGAGCAGTGTTGTTTGTATTGGTCTATAAATAGAGGACCACCTAGTGAAGCTTGTGATTGTGATCGTGCTCCAGATCCAGCCACACCCTTCCTCACATTCTCCCGTCAACCAGCAGTGAACTTCAGACACGGACAGGAAAGTTGCCCTGGGTACCTCAGCATAAATCAGCATGAAGAACAGCTGAAAATGAACCTGGGACTGAGTTTGATGTTAAAGATGTTAAACAAAGTGGATCTGATGATGATGCTGATGATGATGCTGGTAAAGAGTCCAGCTGTAAACTGACAACAGTGAGAGATGTGGAGGAAAAAACAGGATTTACTGAGGCATGGATGTCAGCTGGTGGTGACTGTGTGTGTGTGTGTGTGTGTGTGTGTGTGTGTGTGTGTGTGTGTACTGCATGTGTTGTTATTGCCAGTAGATGATTGGTGTGTGTGAGTGGTTATTACTAGAAGGTAATTAGTGTGTGTGTATCTGCTGTGTACTCAGGTATGAACAGCTTCTCCTCCTGTGATGGAAGCCAGAGTTTCAAGAGCTTCTTTTAGAGCCGTAACCATGACGCTCACCGAGTCGTAACCATGACGGCCTTTAGTTACTGGTGATTATCTGCAGAGAGCCTCCACTGGGTCTCCACTGGGCCTCCACTGAGCCTCCACTGGGCCTCCACTAAGCCTCCACTGGGCCTCCTCTAAGCCTCCACTGGGCCTCCACTGGGTCTCCAATGGGCCTCCAATGGGCCTCCACTGGGCCTCCACTGAAACTCTCTGCTGAGGCTCATTTAGCTGCATTTACCTTGGGGGTTGTGTGGGAGTATCAGTCAACACAATATCTAAATGAAACATTTCCTTGGTGGGGAGCAAACACACAGTTATGATTCATGATCCATAATCAGCATCTTCACTTCTGATATGAAAGTCTGCAGCTTTTCTGTGAGTTTGGCTGGAAGTGTTACTGAAGCAGCAATAATGAGAGGAACACAGGTATGACCTCACTGGTGTGACCTCACAGGTGTGACCTCACAGGTATGACCTCACTGGTGTGACCTAACTGGTGTGACCTCACTGGTGTGACCTCACTGGTGTGACCTCACTGGTGTGACCTCACTGGTGTGACCTCACAAGTATGACCTCACCTAGTGATCACTGCTCTGTCTGCCTGTCTGTCTACCTGCCTATCTGTCTGCCTGTCTGTCTGCTTGTTTGTCTGTCTATGTCTGTCTGTCAGTCTCTGTCTGTCTGCAGACAGATTAAAACACTTGGAAACAGTGAAGTTGTTCTGAACATTACAGACCAATTAAATGGAATCAGGTTTTATAGAGAATCATTCAAAGCAGTGAACATCCTGTACATGATTTATAATTTGTGGGTTGGTTTTAAATATCACTCTGTTGATAACTGTTTATCAACTGTTTATGTGTACTGTTATGTGTACTGTGTCTTTGAGTGTATGTGTCTATGAGTGTGTGTGTCTTTGAGTGTGTGGTGTGTGTGTCTATGAGTGTGTGTATGTCTTTGAGTGTGTGTGTGTGTGTCTTGAGGACAGCAGCTCACCTCCTCTGCAGAGTGACAGTGATGAATGCAGAACATGAGAGTCATTAATGCAGCAGAGGCTGGTCCAACATCCTTTTCTTCACTGTGTCAAGTTAAACAAACAAGATGAAGGCCCAGCAGATGGAGGCTGTAGAGGCTGTGGAGGCTGTAGAGGCTATGGAGACTGCAGAGGGTGTGGAGGCTGTAGATGCTGTGGAGGCTGTAGAGGCTATGGAGGCTGGCTCTACAGACTCATACCAGGGCCCAACACTCACTCATCACTCATCTCTGTCACAGGACTCTGGGATACCTTCAGTCTGTGTGTGTGTGTGTGTGTGTGTGTGTGTGTGTGTGTGTGTGTGTGTGCTTCAGCTTGAACATGCACTGTGAGTGTATTACAGTAAGTGGTTCCATGGCAGCTGGCATGCTTGGTGTGGGCTCATGCTGGGACTGACAGAGGTGCTCCTCTCCTGACATCTTTAAAGAGAACTGTGCCCTAACCCTAACCCTAACATCACGGTCATTAGGAAACACCATGCTAATCTGCAGCTCATGTGGAAGTGTTGGCTTGTCTGTTTGAGACGGCTGCTGCTTCATGAGGGACAGACTGACTGTAAGACCTGACCTTGATCTTGACTAATGACCGTGTGTCTCTACAGGACTTCCTGCAGAGCGTCTGCAGCTAGGTGTGGTGTATTATGGGTAGGCATGGTCCTCCTCTGGTCAGACATGAGTTGACTTCTAACCAGCATGACCAGACAGCTGCACATGTTCTAGCATAATAATAAGGGATGGTATAATCTGTGTGTGTGTGTGTTTATGTGTGTGTGGTGTGTCTGTGTGTGTGTGTAGTTGTGTTGTGTGTGGTGTGTGCAGTGTGTTGCAGTGTGTTGTAGAGGTGTAGCTGGTCTTTTCTCGTGCAGTGTGTGCAGTGTGTACAGTGTTTGGTGTGTGCAGTGTGTTGCAGTGTGTTGCTGTGTGTGCAGTGTGTTACTGTGTGTTGCAGTGTGTTGCTGTGTGTTGCAGTGTGTTGCAGTGTGTTACTGTGTGTTGCAGTGTGTTGCTGTATGTTGCAGTGTGTGCAGTGTGTTACAGTGTGTTGCAGTGTGTTGCTGTGTGTTACAGTGTGTTGCAGTGTGTTGCAATGTGTTGCAGTGTGTTGCTGTATGTTGCAGTGTGTTGCAGTGTGTTGCTGTGTGTTGCTGTGTGTTGCAGTGTGTTACTGTGTGTTGCTGTATGTTGCAGTGTGTTGCAGTGTGTTGATGTGTGTTGCAGTGTGTTGCAGTGTGTTGCAGTGTGTTACTGTGTGTTGCAGTGTGTTGCTGTGTGTTGCAGTGTGTTGCAGTGTGTTGCTGTGTGTTGCAGTGTGTTGCAGTGTGTTACTGTGTGTTGCTGTGTGTTGCAGTGTATTGCAGTGTGTTGCTGTGTGTTGCAGTGTGTTGCAGTGCGTTTCAGTGCGTTGCAGTGGGTTGCTGTGTGTTGCAGTGCGTTGCAGTGTGTTGCTATGTGATGTTATTAAGTATTGGAGTTGCTTGAGTTGCACTAGAAACATAACAATGTCACCACTGTGACATTTAAGACA
>CM059291.1:460000-472500 GCA_030340665.1 Neosalanx taihuensis
ATTAGGCGTACAAAGACTCACCGGCTAATAGAATCTCATTAACCCGTCATTATAATCCCAGAGTCACGAGTGTTTAGCTCTATTTCCAGGCAGACACACCCCGGGGTGAGGGGAGGCCGGGGCTGAGGGGAGGCCGGGGCTGAGGGGAGGCTGGGGGTGCAGAACACACTGGAAACACAGCAGCATGCTCAGCATCTGCAGAGCGTTCAGAGACGCTACAAAATATCTGTTCTGATGAAGCAAAACTAGTACAGCTCTTCTGATGGCAGGAACTGAACAAAACACTTTTCACGTTTTTTTTCTTTTTTTTTTGCCAAGATGCAAATCATCTGTCTTCCCCTCAGCCAGACCAGACAAGAAGCTGAAGTATTATCACCTTGTGACTGGAGCTGTTCCACTGCAGATCAGTCCCTCTGACCTCCTGTGGAGTTACTTCTGCTACATTTGTTGCAAACAAAAAGCGTCTCATCAGTTAGATTTGAAAGAGGTTTTCCTGCTGTCACTTGAGGCTGCTGGACATAATGGACAGGTAGAGCTGCATGATCAGTGACACATCCTCCACACTGCTCCTTTCACACTGCTCATATGAGGCTGCCTAAAGTGGCCTGTCCAGGGCCTGCTGCCGCACAGCTCCCCGCCCCCCCCTGGATCTCCCGCTGGCCGGAAGGATCCTCTCCCCAGGCAGGAGTGTCCCCTGCTGTGCTGCTGGAGGGGGCTGGCAGGGGGCAGGGAGGGAAGTGGGGGGAGGTGGGGCGAAGGTGGGGGGGGGGGGGGGGGGGGGGGGGGGGGTTGGAGACCCAGAGAACACTAGAAACCCCCCCCCCCTCCTCCTTCAGTGCTCCTCCCCCATATCGACAGACACTCTATTCATGTGTGTGTGTCTGCTTGTGTCTGTGTGTCTGTGTGTGTCTGTGTGTGTGTCTGCGTGTGTGTGTGCGTGTGTGTGTGTGTGTGTGTGTGTGTGTGGAGGTGTGTGTGTGTGTGTGTGTGTCTGAGTGTGTGTGTGTGTGTGTGTGTGTGTGTGTGTGTGTGTGTGTGTGTGTGTGTGTGTGTGTGTGGAGGTGTGTGTGTGTGTGTGTCTGCATGTGTGTACAGTACACAGTGAGGCTTCTATACATAGAGAAGTTAGGGACGTAATCTTAAAATACACCACCTGAAAAGTGTGCTATAATTAACCAATTATCACCATGTTATTTTTTAATAAACATTTTCATGAACTGATCTTTGACCCACTGAGTGTGGCTTCAAGATAAAACTGGGCTGTTTCTCTCTGAATAAGATTTATTTTCTTCATGGTGAGTCTGTATTTGAGCTCTTCTCCATCTAAACTCAGTTAAACCTGTTCCGCAGGTGTCTATCTGCAGCTCTGTAGCCCAGACGTCTGTTTAATACAAACACTCTGGGAGGCTCCTCACAGGGAGAGGAGATACCAATTTCTTCAAGGCAAAAGATATATCAAGTGTTAAACAAAGAAAACAGCTGCATCCAATTCTGATGGCAAAAAGCTAAGCCTTCAATTTGAGCTTTCCCTCGGAAGAAAGTCGAATTTTGCCCAAATATATTCCTTTGTGGAATGGAAGCATATTGTGTTATCACGAGTGCCTGTTTACCTTGTGAATCTACATATAGCTATCTAATATCTTTGTTCCATTGAGCAGGCAGGAGCAGGCAGTCTCAGGGGGGGTGAGGACTGGGATTATGCACTGTGGGGGTTGAACTATTGCCCCTGTGTGATTGAAAGACCTCCAACAGCTTAGGTCCCTGTTTATTGTACATTTGCATTGCTCAGTAGTTCAGCCTGGGCCCTATCAGGACTGAGCCAGCTCATATCTTGGCCCTCCATAATTTGGTTTAGGTTGGATATCCTCATGCCTTCCAGCCAGTGGGGAAGGGACCGGCTTATAGGCAATCATTTAGTCTGATTGACTAGGATACGCTCTGATCAATATCTCATAGCCCGCTCCTTATGCTGAGAGAAAACAAATCAAGTGGAGTTGTATTACTGTGTACTTACACTGGCATTTAGAGCTTCAGGATGGGCCTGTTCGATTCAGACAACTTGCAGGATGGCTAGTTTCAATAGTCTCCAATTATACGACAAGCCACAAAAGAGACTCTGATCATTTTAAATATTGTTTGAATCGGTCATTTCCTCAGGATGGTGTTGATCAAGACAGGTTCCATGTCAGTTTCCTCCAGTCGTGATACAGATCTATTAACTAAAATAATTAAGTTTGGATGCGAGCCCTGAAGTGGTCTACTGTGCAATTTCACTAATTTGTCGTGGTGAGAGGTTGACCTTAAGAGATGTAATTACACACACCTGAGTTACACAGGGACCCAAGAGGCTGCTGTGGGTTTAGAGGAGAATAAGCTATCATTAGCAGAAAACAATTAGCTCACGGTGATGTCAGTGCATCTGAGAACCTCCACAGCTATTGGCTATCAGCTAACAACAGATCAGGATCTGGAGGACAAATCTGAGCAGGAGAAACATACTGTTAACATGTCAACACAGTCTGCTAAAGTCCAGCACAATTATTTGCAAACAGACGATAGGAAAATCTTGTTTTTTAATCAGTCCAACACCCCTTGGTGGAAAAGGATTCTTGAATGTTTTCGTCCCCTATGGAGAACATTAGTTATGCATGACTAGCAGTTGTTGAATTAAGTGTTCTGTGGTAACTTCACATAAACACAAATTATTTGTGAATTTTAATAGGTCCATCCACGGCTCATAACTATGCATGGCTTCATACTTTCATAATTGACAGAAAATATGAACCGGGCCAAGGGTCACCTATTAGAATGACTTTCCATTAAATTTTCTGACAGCCTGATACACAGATGCAAGACAGATTTAGGAGGAATATCCATGTAGCGGTCCAGGGTGTTCCTAGTGGAACCCTCCAGCCCCGGAGGGAACCAACACCTCCTTTATAATTACACAATACTACACACACACACAGCTACACACATACACAGCCACAAACACAGCCGTGCCATGCACACACAGCCACACACAGCTACACCGCACACACACAGCCATGCACACACATTATCACTAAAACAGCTAAATAACGGTGACTTGACGCTGTATATGGAGCCATTACAGTAAGACAGAGCTGTATTTTAGTAACCTTGTTCACTGTAAAAGATTTGGCTCCAGATGAACACTTAAATCCTGTTAAATAAGAACATGCAACATGATCTCCTGTCCTCTTATCTGCTTTAACAAGCTCACAATGCAACCTAACCCAGCATGAATAAGACAAGGCAGGACTGACAGGAGCAGAGAGGACTTTAAACTCATCCTCCTCTCGAGTGTTCGCTCAACACAAGCACATGAACACACAGCACAGGCGGCACTGCCAGGTCAACTTAAGGTCGTCAGGCCTCATGCCCCCCTCCCCACCCCCCCCACCCCTCCCCCCCAAGCCTTTCTTTGCTGTTGTAAAGAGGTGAGTAAAAACCACGGAACAAGCAGGCGTGGGACGTTAGAGAATGCGAGCCTCCGTCAGTTTAGGAACATGCTTTGTATTCTTATGATGTAAATCTACACCTCTGAGCTGAACCAGTGCCACAGAGACAGGATTCTACTGGAGGAATTATAACAGGCAGCCCACTCACACAGACAGCAGCCAGCCTGGACACTGCTGCCTCTCATCCTGCCAACACTGCTGCCTTTGTTAAGGTGACGTCTGCCAGGGGGACACCAGAGGAAAATATTTTGGACCGAGTCATCGGCTGCACATAGTTTGGAGGAGTCTGGATGAGGAACAGAGAGGGGGGCATGTCTGCTTATGGCTCCCTGGAGGAGCACGCTCACGCTGGGTGACACCAGCTCCTAAATACTGCCTCTGCTCCAGCAGATTCTGCTCTGTTTTCTTCCACCACAGGTTGTTGACCAGTGCTTTGTGAACTGCCTCTGCCTCGTCCCTGGAGAACAGCTGATCGTACTAAACTGTAACTTCACAACATGACAGGATGGATGCTCTTCTCACAGGAGGGAAACTGAAGAAGGTTTTAACAGTTAATGGTCGAGTATTTCCTTCAATTTACAGCTGTGTTGTCTCCAACACACACACACACTCATAAACACACCTGCAGTACAGGGGCAGAGTCACCAGTGTTAAGGCCAACATGCTCTGAACACTACACACTCTGAAGAGTCCTCACAAACACAAAGACAACAACACATATATCTGTAAACCAATCAGAACTGCCACAGACGAGCCATTTCTAAAACAACCCAGAAAGAAGATGACACAATGATGAACCCCCTGTGTTACCCCTGAGTGTTACACTAGCCCTGTGTTACCCCTGAGTGTTACACTAGCCCTGTGTTACCCCTGAGTGTTACACTAGCTCTGTGTTACCCCTGAGTGTTACACTAGCTCTGTGTTACCCCTGAGTGTTACACTAGCTCTGTGTTACCCCTGAGTGTTACACTAGCTCTGTTACCCCTGAGTGTTACACTAGCTCTGTGTTACCCCTGAGTGTTACACTAGCTCTGTGTTACCCCTGAGTGTTACACTAGCTCTGTGTTACCCCTGAGTGTTACACTAGCTCTGTGTTACCCCTGAGTGTTACACTAGCTCTGTGTTACCCCTGAGTGTTACACTAGCTCTGTGTTTTGGTAAAAGGATATCATTAATCATGGATATAATCAGATGACATCAGGTCGTGAACCACTAAGTGTGTTTTCCTCATTATGGTAATATGTTGAAGAAGGGCTGAGTTTCTGTCCTCCTCTCTCTCTCCTCCTTTCTCCTGTCTCTTGCTCCTCTCTTCTCCTCTCCCTCACTCTCTTCCTCTTATTTCCCCCTCTCTCCTCCCTCTCTTTCTCTCCTCTTGTCTATGTCTCTCTCCCCACCCCCCCTCTCTCCCCCCTCTCTTTCTCTCCTCTTGTCTATGTCTCTCTCCCCACCCCCCTCTCTCCCCACTCTCTCTTTGTGTGACACTTCCTTTCATGACAGCTTGCTCCTGCTAAAGGACAAAAGACAGCAGATTTGACACTGTAGATTAGACACAGCACTCGTCTCACCTACTACCATCAAAACTATTACATTTAGGGGTTATCATTCAAAAGCATAGCACAGCAAAAACTAATGATAATCTCTCCAAACTTAAAAAACCAAGACATCGTTAAAATCTCTTCCAGATGCAAAATATGCATCTCTGACTCTAAGATCATCTCTGACTCTGAGATCGTCTCTGACTCTGAGATCGTCTCTGACTCTAAGATCGTCTCTCTGGAAGGCAGGGTAACCCATGAAACCTCTCCCGCTCTATGAAGTTTGTGGTTTTGATTGTGTGTGCTAATGTTCAGAGAGAGTGACCTTTAGTGGCAGCTGAACTGTAGGATAATGAGGATGTGTGTCTGAGCAGCAGCACGGTGACGGGGCCAGCAGAGGCTCCACGCTAAACGCATCGATCGCCTGCTGCCGCGCGGCGAGGAATCTGAAACATTTCAACACCCCCTAACACACACACACACACACAGACACACACACACACACACACACACACAGACACACAAACACACACACACACACACACACAGACACACACACACAGACACACACACACAGACACACACACAGACACACAAACACACACACACAGACACACACACAGACACACACACAGACAATACACAGGTGGATATGAGATGTCAGGGAAGCCAGGATCTCCGGACAGGGAAGTGTAGAGAATAAGAAAGCAGCTTCTCAGACGGATCATAGCCATGTTCTGGATTCTTTACTGCACAAAGAGGAGAACATCTAATATTTATTACATTTATTTAATACAACATTTGAATGACTGAAATTTACATTTCTGAATGTCTGATAACACGAATTTAAAAAGACAATATTTTAATTTGTAAAACAGAGTAACTTGTTACTTTCAAGATGAAGCATCAGTAATTGCAGAGGCAGAGATTGATATTGGGATCATTTCTCTTACCCCTACACCTCCTCATTAAGTCAATCCAGCGTAATATGGCCAGGGAGAGATGTGCAGCCTCCTCACCCCAGCTCAACACCGCCCCGCCCCAACATGCAGCCCACTCATGAAGTACAATTAAGTGGGCCAATCAGAGTAGCTTAGAATCACACCTCTAGTGCCTCAACTACATAATTAACCAAAATATTTCGTCAGCAATGAACCAGCCACATGGATTTTATGTCAATCAGAATGTGCTAATCTTCCTGTGTCTTCTGCTTCAAGGACTACTGAGAGTGATTGAGGCAATCTGATATCAAATCCTCTTCCCTCACAGGTCGAGTTCTATTAAGGTAGTAATGTATTACACAGACTCCGCTAGCACATTTAAACAGGAAGTGAAGCATTCTGGTCCGGTGTGAGGAGTGTTGGTTAAAAGCAGTTTGTGTCTTTCTGCTCAGTGTCGATCCCATCGACTGGCCTGGTGCAGTAAGCTGCTGGAAGGTCATGTTACAGCAAACTCTAAACTCTAAACTCTAAACTCTAAACTCTAAACTCTAAACTCAAACTCAAACTCTAAACTCAAACTCTAAACTCAAACTCTAAACTCTAAACTCAAACTCTAAACTCTAAACTCAAACTCTAAACTCTAAACTCTAAACTCTAACTCTAAACTCAAACTCTAAACTCAAACTCTAAACTCTAACTCTAAACTCTAAACTCAAACTCTAAACTCTAAACTCTAACTCTAAACTCTAACTCTAAACTCTAAACTCTAAACTCTAACTCAAACTCTAAACTCAAACTCTAAACTCTAAACTCTAAACTCAAACTCTAAACTCTAAACTCTAAACTCAAACTCCCTAAAAGCTCCTCACAGAATATCTTCTGACAGAGACCAGCACACTGAGAGATTCACAAATCCTCCAAAATAATGACGTCAGTTTACTTATACAACAAATGAATTTCTTTCTTCGCAGATAGGACCAGTATACAGCACTGCATTAAAGCCAGTTGAATGAGAAGGGTTGTGATGAGGACAGAGGTAGAGACTCTGCTGTCAACACACACAGAAGGTCTGCTGTCTGAGAGGGAAAGAGGCAGAGCAACAACCATTAGAAAGCCTTTCCCTCCGTCCTCAGAACAGCCCAGCTCTGCTAAAGGTCAGTATGAAATTTGAATGACAGGGCTAAAGTCTTTTACTCATAATTTTTGTGTTTGCCATAGATTTCAGAGCAATTCACAGCCTTAAAGGCCTTAAGTGAGAACAGCAATTAATTGTAATGAATAATCTGACAAATCTGGTTGACATATGGCCGCTAATACTCCTCCTTTCTGGAGGGCGCAGAACAGGGATTAGATTACCTCAAATGAAATCTGGGACCATCGTACCATCTGCATGGAGAGAGGACAGGCCTTGCACACTCAACAGGGTGTGTGTGGAACACAGTTCTGCCCCTCGCACACTTTCTCCCTCGCTTCCTCGCACACTTGCTTCCTTGCAGACTCTTTCCCTCGCTCCCTCCCTCCTTCGCTCTGTTGCTCTCAGTCTCAGGAGATCCCTCAGTCTCTCAGTCACTGATCTGGGAATACAGGCTGCTGTTTGTGTTCTGCCTGTCTCTCCATAGATTTCCCTCTCTCTCTCTTTTTCTATCCCATTCTCTCCTCCTTCTCTCTCTCCTTCCTCCTCCTCCCCCCTTCTCTTCCTCTCTCTCACCCTTTTCCTCCTCTCTGTTCCTCTCTCTATCTCCTTCCCCTTCTCCCCCCCTTTCTCTCTCCTCTCTCACCCTGCCCCTCCACCCTCTCTTCCTCCCTCTCTACCCCTCTCTCTCCTGCTCTCTGTTCCTCTCTCTATCTCCTTCCCCCTTCTCCCCCCTTTCTCTCTCCTCTCTCACCCTGCCCTCCACCCTCTCTTCCTCCCTCTCTACCCCTCTCTCTCCTGCTCTCTGTTCCTCTCTCTATCTCCTTCCCCCTTCTCCCCCCCTCTCTCTCTCTTCTCTTTTTCTTCCCCCCTTCTCCCTTCTCTGTCTCTTCCTCTCTCTCTCCCTCCCCATCCTCCCCCTCTCTCTCCCCCCCTCTCTCTCCCTCCCCGTTATCCCTCCCTCTCTCTCTCCTCCTTATTGAACCAGCTGCCTCTCAAGAAGGGAAAAGCAATATAGCTGAGGCGTTGCCAAAATCGAAGAGAGCAGGGAAGTAAACAAACATGACAGAAGTGATAAGTGTTGAGCAAACACATAAACAACATCAGCGTGTCTCGCCACCTGAGCACAAAGAAGGCATAACTTTATTAAAGCTGTGTAAGGCATTAACAAAGTCTTATGAAGTTACACAGTGGAGAGAAGGCAGCTGTTGTCTTCATGACTCTGATCAAGCTGCATCACAGCAGTGTCTGCTTCAGAACTCCCCAGCATTGCTAGGATGTGTGTTAGGCTGTGTGTTAGGCTGTGTGTTAGGCTCTGTGTTAGGCTGTGTTTTAGGCTGTGTGTTAGGCTGTGTGTTAGGCTGTGTGCCATCTATTGATTGTCAAAACATGTTTCATTAGCCTTGAGATTTTGTCAAATGGAACTCTGAGATTGTGTTCAGTCAACTAACAACATCTAAAACTGCATGACTGAGGAGAAGAGCCTCATTTGTGAAATATAAAATCCTTACAAGAGACAAATAAACATGGACTGGGTTTGCCAATACCTACAAAATTAATTGTTCAGTCAATTATTGCTATAGCGAGGGTCTGGGGTCCAGAATATTCCACCGCAGCATCATACTCAGCCAGGCTCGGCCCTGGAGAATGGCTCAGCTGGGTGGAACAATGTGTGTGGAGGGAGTGTGCTGTATCAACAGAGCAGGCCAGGAGGAACCACGTCATGAAGCACTGATAAAAGCCTGATAAAAGACGGCTTCATCCAGGACGGCTATTAGGAGGGGGCTGACAGAAGCACAGAATCAGCACATTCATTCCGGAGGGGAAAACCCAGCGCTTGTAATCCTCCAGAGGACCATGTTCACTGACAGGCTTACAGAACCTCAGCAAACACACAGGGCCTCAGACACAGGGCCTCAGACACAGGGCCTCAGACACACAGGGCCTCAGACACAGGGCCTCAGATACAGGGGCTCAGAGACTGTGTGTGTGTTTGTGTGTGTGTGTGTGTGTGAGAGAGAGAGAGAGAGAGAGAGAGAGAGAGAGAGAGAGGCAGTAAGGAAGCAGTGCTTGTAGGGATCTGAGACAGGGCGCCCTGGTCACATCTGCCTCCCCCTCGCTAACGTGATAAAAAGGCAGGTTGAAGCTCCAGTCTAATCAGCTGATCCAGAGACAGCAGGTGTCAGCCTCTCTTCCAGGCCCTGCCGGATACTCATGATCCTCTCAGCAGCGTGTAACTCTAGTCTGCTAACCTGAGCAGCTTCACCTGAAAGAAGAGACCAGGAGATCCACACCTCTAAGCCTGCTTTTCTTCACAGAGCGCATTCTGAATGGACAGTTCATAACTAGGGTCTCATATTTAATTGCAGGAATTGAATAAAGACCGTTTTCCACGAGGCACTGACGTGTGGCTGGCATAATTGCCAGGGAACAGGTCTTAATTTAAACCAGGGGGTAATTATCATGCAGAGCATACCCGCACAGAATGTTTGCATAACTATCACAAGCGTTTTCATAAATGATGCTTTAATTAGTCTTAATTAGAATTTGTTTAAGTCAGCAGGGAATGCAGAGCCCGTGAAATGATGTATGTAATAAGCATCAGGACCTGCGCTGGTTTTTCCCTTACTTGGGGAATAGAGCTGACAAAATCACATCACATTAAATTGATTCAGTCAGAATTAAAATTCTTATGGTATTAATTAAATGGGAAGATCTCATTAGCAGGCTGTGTGGTGAGGGAGACACTCTCTCTAGCAGCAGATGTGAGGGTGTCATAGCTGCTGTACATGCCTGCTATTAGGGCTCCCCAACTGGGAGGGAGGGAGGGACGGAGGGAGGGAGGGAGGGAGGGAGGGAGGGAAGGAGAGGGAGAGAGGGAGAGAGAGAGAGGCAGGGAGGGAGGGAGGGAGGGAGGGAGGGAGGGAGGGAGGGAGGGAGGGAGGGAGGGAGGGAGGGAGGGAGGGAGGGAGGGAGGGAGGGAGGAGAGAGCGAGAAGGGGAGGGTGGAGGGAGGAAGGGAGGAAGGGATATATGAGGGGAGGAGATGGAGGGAAAAAAGAGAGAAAGGCGGTGAAGAAAAAAACAGACTATAAAAGAAGAGAGAGAAAAGAGGAAGGTGAGGGTTGGTCTGTCTCTGGCTGTGGAGGTAAGAGAACTGAGGCAGCATATTAATGGTCTGTATTAGTCCTTCGACCATCTACATCTTTATTTAGCTTCATTTGGTCTATTTGCCGGTGGAATTCAATAAGAGAAGAGCTAATGACCTGAGCAGGTGCCATGGTATCAGTCCTGATAAGACAGCTCTCTGCTTGACTCTCCATACCAGGGCTCTCTAATAGGATCTGGAGGAGAGGCTGCCTGAGAGGACTGGCCCTGCCTGCCTGCTAGCCTCAGGTACCAGCCTCCAGTAGCTAGCCTCAGGTACCAGCCTCCAGTAACTAGCCTCAGGTACCAGCCTCCAGTAGCCTCAGGTACCAGCCTCCAGTAGCTAGCCTCAGGTACCAGCCTCCAGTAGCTAGCCTCAGGTACCAGCCTCCAGTAGCTAGCCTCAGGTACCAGCCTCCAGTAGCTAGCCTCAGGTACCAGCCTCCAGTAGCCTCAGGTACCAGCCTCCAGTAGCCTCAGGTACCAGCCTCCAGTAGCCTCAGGTACCAGCCTCCAGTAGCCTCAGGTAACAGCCTCCAGTAGCCTCAGGTAACAGCCTCCAGTAGCCTCAGGTACCAGCCTCCAGTAGCCTCAGGTACCAGCCTCCAGTAGCCTCAGGTACCAGCCTCCAGTAGCCTCAGGTACCAGCCTCCAGTAGCCTCAGGTACCAGCCTCCAGTAGCCTCAGGTAACAGCCTCCAGTAGCCTCAGGTACCAGCCTCCAGTAGCCTCAGGTACCAGCCTCCAGTAGCCTCAGGTACCAGCCTCCAGTAGCCTCAGGTAGCTATCCAGGATGTGGAGAGGCTCAGTGTTCTCAGAGTTGCTCATTTTACCACCAAAGACTTTCCATGATCGTCCTCCCAGCTGAGTAATCAGTATTGACAGTGTGCCTGAGAGGCTGAACAGCAGGAGCTGCCCTTGTTCTGCTGTGCTGTGTAGTACAGGATCTGGAAGCACAGGCCTTTCTTATTGTGTTGGTGGCTTGGCTTTGTATAACCCTGAGGTAGCGTGTGACTGCAGCAGGTCACAGGGCCCTGGGAGCAGTGGAGGAGGGGCCCTCACAGCAGCTGTCACTGTGAGTGAACTGCAACCTTCCAAAGAGACAAATATGAGAGCAAGAAAACGGGAAGAACATAACCAGAGCACCTTGATGGCCCTGGTGACCCCTGACCCCTGCTCTGGGAGGCATGGCCAGCCCTGCAGACAGACACACAAAGGATATCCCAGCCCTCAGAGTGCAGAAGAGAGATCTGAACATCACCACACTGTGCAACACACCATATCTAGCCCTTAATGGAAAAAGGTTTGCATGTGGATGTTTTACCGCTTATATAAAATCACAGGGTAACACTTTCCACATTCACAGATTTACAAACCTAGCTGGGATGAAGGGACCAGTCAGGTCCTCTGGAACTGGGCTGTATTCAATCCAATGAAAATGATAATGTGGAGAACAATGGCCCAGGGCAGCAGCCTAGCGTGGTACGAGTTACAAGCCAAACCTCCTTCTAGCCAAGCAGGACTGTTTGCAGGTACTGCATAAATATTTAGGGTAAATACACAGTATATCATTTTTCCTTCACACTTGAATAGCATTATGATTTTCATGCAGAGTCAGGTGAGTCGAGGTCAGCAGACGAAATGAAGTGTGCTGTGGAAGCAGCTGCAGCCAGCCTGTCTTTAACCATGCTTGGCTGGTTAAGCTATCAAAAGCCGCTTGTACATGCGCCATAAAAAAACATTGGGTGTGTGTTTAAAATGGTATTAAAATGCTGTTGACCCTTAAAATTAGAAAGAGAAAAACGTGCGACTCAATCATTTCCCCGGTCTGGCCTCGCGACTGCGAGCGCAGGAGTAACATTGACGGCGGGAGAGAGAGAGAGGCCGTCTCAGGATGCGTTGAGGCACGAGGGAGAAATGGAAGCTGGTTCATTTATGACACTTGAGCGTGATGACATCACGTCATAAAGAGCCACAACAGGGTCAACTGGCAGCAGGCAGGATGGGAGGTGGGATCTGTGGGTCTTGCTGTTTGCTATGCATGAATACATCAGAGGAGCAGAGGGTCTCCACGGTTGACGGAGGGCTTCTGTGATGCAGTGTAATAGCAGGGTAAACTGTTTTTGAAGAGTGAGGCATTATCACAAACAGCTCTGGTCATGGAGATCCACTCTGAGCATGGCTCCTCTAACGCTAGCGTGTCGCGCTGAACAGCACAATTAAAGAGAACATCCTTAACCACGAGGAGAGGTGCTTTCATAAACC